>CM061137.1:128732669-128803440 GCA_030789695.1 Scilla litardierei | reverse complement strand
TATGACAACGTTAAAAAGAAGGGGAAATCACACAAAAATACTCTAATGTTTGGGGCCTCTTTCATATTAATACCCTGAACTTTTAAGTCATACACAACTGTACTTTTTTTGGTTTTTTGTTTAATTTATACCTGTTTTGTCCTTTACCATATTCAGAAAAATAATACCCTAACGTTTGGGGTATCTTTCAAAAAAATACCCAAATCCCACTAAAACCCAAATCACAGTGGTATTTTTTTTAAAGATACCCCAAACGTTAGGGTATTATTTTTCGGAATAGGGGAAAGGTCAAAACGGGTATTAATTAAACAAAAAATAAAAAAAGGTATTGATGTGTATGACTTAAAAGTTCAAGGTATTAATATGAAAGAGGCCCCAAACATTGGGGTATTTTTGTGTGATTTCCCCTAAAAAGAAAACTACCTCAATCACTCAAAACATACCCAAATTATTTCATCTCCCGTTTTATAAGTGCTAAAAAATCATATTAACATTTGAATAACATTTCATAAAGGTAGATGTATATTGTAACAAGCTTGAAGACCAATTTAAAAAAAGCACATTATACTTCTATTTTATTTTTCAACATACTGATTATTATTTTTTGAGAAAACGATAAAAACAAAATTGTTATGAATCAACTACTGAGGGGAGAGCCCTCAGGTCTATATTTATAGCCAAAGGGGAGAATACAAGTGGGCTTATACAGATATGGGCCCAAACACTTAGGTTGGCCCAATAGCTCATCCAACCCAGTAAATACTCATTCACAACACTCCCCCTTATCCAGCCATAGTTGTGGACCCTGCTCATGAATACTTCAGGATTCTGAGCCTGTATGGGTCTCACATGGGGTGGATACTTCAGGATCCTGAGTTGGTGAGATTTGCCTCGTTAAAACCTTTGGCTATGGAAAACCCAGTGGGAAAAACCATAGTTAAGGAAAAAGAGTGCAAACGCTCTTTAACTCCCCTGATTTGTACAAGTGACTCTGCTCATGAATACTTCTGGATTCTGAGCGTCACAGAGGGGTGGATACTTCGGGATCCAGAGTTGATTTGATTTGCCTCGTTAAAACCTTTGGCTATGGAAAACCCAGTGGGAAAAACCATAGCTAAGGGAAAAGAGTACAAATTCCCTCAACTCCCCCTGATCTGTAAAAGCTCTTAGGCTTTCAGATCTCTTAGGCTTATCTCATCACTCATATTTACAATATTCCGAAAATATACATAGATTACAAATTTTGTCACCATCAAGCAGCTGCTGAATCCAGAAGCTCTGAGGAGGTTGCTAAGTTTCGTCGCCTCTGATGTGGTCTTCAGACTATATGGTCAGCTCCACAGAACCAGCCTCTATCCCAGTCGTCACTGGGATGTGATGTACCACCAGGCGCCCTTAAATACACCATTGGTGTGATTCTGGAATGGTGAGGATCTCGGAATTATAGGATGATGTTGCCTTCATAAGTTGCTTTGCATATTTGCAGTAGGTGGTCATCCCACTGTTGGTACCCGTTCTGTGATTTCTCAGCATAGGGATTGGACCTGAAACCTGCATTTGCATAAACATTGGAGGATGCTACTACATTTTGTAAGTCCAAATATTTCGACCCTTGGAGGAAGCGCAGAAGGCTTAACTCAGGTCTAATGGCCCTTTTTAGGTGCCAACTATCTCTGGCTAATGAGATAACTGCAACTGCTATATCGGGACGCGTGCAGTTTAGTGTTGAATATTGGACTCCCCGGATTTGGTTTTGGATGATGAGCAAACATAAATAATTCATGATCTAACAATTTGTGAGCGCAGTATTGGAGATCGTCGCCAATTTCACGTGAACATTCAAAGCGACATCTCAACACTTTCCAAAGCTCAGTTTCATGCCTAAAGCTTCGTTGAAGCTCTTGCGACGCTTTGGAAGTAATGAAGATTCAATCGAAGCTCTCAAAGACCGTTTATTAAGGTTTTATTTATAGTCTTTTAGTTTCGATTGATAGAATGTTAAGCCTTGAGTATATCTTACGTTTCTATCTTCATTACGCTCATTTCGTAGCTCTAGGATTCTTGCACAAGTTCACTCTAACTTCCTCGAAGCGTCGCGCTTCGATTCGGACTTTGTTGTGCATGTTAGTTGGTACAAGAACATGTACTGACCGACTAGATGGTGATCTAGTCGGTCGGCCACTGTTCTTGGACCGCCTAGTTTCTGTCAGTTAATTCTTAGCTCTTTACTGTTTACAGTTAGTCGGTCTATGTTGACTCACCGACCGACTAGTTTGTGAACTAGTCGGTCAGTGAAGATTCTTTGACCGACTAGTTGTGACTGACTGTTCACTCTAAAATTCTCCTAAGCTACTGTTTACCGTTAGTCGGTCTAAGAACGTTTGATGACCGACTAGTTGACAATCTAGTCGGTCAACTTTTGTTCTTGGACCGACTAAGTCAACTTGCCTTCAGACTATGTTGTTTTGCCTCTTAGTCGGTCTACGTTCATTGGATGACCGACTAGTTGTGAAACTAGTCGGTCAGACAGTGTTCTTGGACCGACTAGTTTTCTAGGTCTGAAATTCTATCTCTTCTCAGATCTGCTCTTAGTCGGTCCATGCTTTGTGACTGACCGACTAGTTGATGAACTAGTCGGTCAGTGAGTGTTCTTTGACCGACTAGATCTCACAGATTTCTTTCCGTTGGAGATTGACCTAACTTGTTTTTATGGGACCCTATAAATACGAACCTAGGTCATTTCTATCTTAAATAGAGCTGTCATTAAGAGATTCATTGAGTTCTAAAGAGATAGCTATTCTCCCTCAAATCTAAAGCTCTCTTCCTCACAAGAAACCCATTCTCTCTCATTTCTAGATCTAGAGAGAAGCTTGTTCTTGGTGAGCTCTTCAAGCTATTGCTTGATTCAAGTTTCCAAATCTTCCCTAGGCACCCATTGCAGCTCATTTCCTTGGTGCTAGGGTTTGGTAACTTCATCTTCCTCAAATCCTTCATTCCACCTTTTGGGTAAGAAAAACTCAAGGTATAGGATTTTGTGGTAAGAGTATTTATTTCATATTAAACTCTTTTATATTGCTTATTGGCTCTCTCGGTTGTGAGAGAAGTTTGTGATCCCGGGTTGTGGGATTCACTTTGCCATTGCATGTATGATTTGATCTTGTGAAGGTTTTTCACAAGATATTCATAGTGGAAATCTTGAGTTAGGGTTTCTAACTCAAGTATCCGGAAGGGATCCGAGTGGTTGGGACGTAGGATCACCGGGAACAAGTCGGGGAGACTTGGGTGGATCCGAACCCATTAACTTCATTTGTTAGCATTGTTAATTTCATTGTTGTCATTCAATTTAAGCTTCCGCAAATTGACTTGGTAGTTGTGTGCAATTTAATTTGGAATAATACGCCTTATTATTTTAAAGTACTATTCACCCCCCCTCTAGTACTTGTGCAGTAGCTGGTAGGGCATTACATTTGGTATCAGAGCCAGATACTCAGCTATGTCTGCCAACGACAACAAGACCGTGCCTCCACCTTCCAACTACGACACCTTCAGGAACCGTGAAGGAGCGTCATCGGTGATGGAAGGACATTCCTCTACAAGGCCTCCATTCTTCAACGGTACCAACTACGGGTACTGGAAATGTCGGATGGAAACCTTTCTCCGAAGTGCATCTTTATGGAGGACTACAATGAAGGAGTACAACGAGCCCGAAGAAGAAGATTTTGAGAAATGGACTACCGCGGAGGTCGCCGCGGAGGTAAGCAATGCCAAGGCAATGAACGCCTTGCAATGCGCATTGGAGCCCGAGGATTTTAATAAGATATGCACATGTAAGAGTGCATATCAAATTTGGAACTCTCTCCTCATACTACATGAAGGGACGAGTCGGGTAAGAGACTCTAAACTCGTTGTCGTAACCAAAGATTACGAAATGTTTCACATGCAACAGGGCGAGAATATGAAAGAATATTACGCTCGCTTCGTTGACATAATAAACGAGTTAGAGGCCCTCGGCAAGATCTACACTCAAAAGGAGAAGTGCTTAAAGCTTATTGAAGGACTTCCATCTTCTTGGGAAAAACGTACCTTCGCCATCGAGGAAGGTAATGACATGAACAAATATACAGTAGTTCAACTAATGGGTACTTTGATGTCATACGAGGTACGCAAAGATAGCAAGGTGAAGCTACAAGAAAAGATGAAGTCATATTTGAACCTAGATGCGCCTAAGAAAAAGGCGATTGCATTCAAGGCTGCTTCATCCACATCTTCCGATGATGAAGACTCGGAAAACGAGTTGGACTTGGAGTCCATGGCACTCATGGCCAAGAAGTTCAACCGTTTCTTCCGGAAAGGTAACTTCAAGACCAAAGGTAAATTTGGCTCTTCTAACGCTTCTTCCTCTCCTTTGTGTTTCAAGTGCAATAAGCCAGGACACATGAAAGCGGAGTGTCCTCTCAACAAACAAAAGGAGAAGTGGAAGGCGCCAAAATTCGATAAGTCCAAGAAATACAAGAAGGGGTACAAGAAAGGACTTGTCGGAGCAACATTCACCGACTCCGAGGATTCCTCAAGCGGAGAGTCGGATGATGAGAAAGTGGAGCAAGCACATATGTGCTTCATGGCAAGAGAGGAGAACGATCAAGGATCCTCCTCTTCCGATGATAGTAATGACGAAAGCGATGAGGTAACGATGGATGATCTTAGAAATGCTAACTCTCAACTTTGGTCAAAATACACTAAGTTAGTAAATAGATATACTAAGGTAAAAGATGACCTAGCTAGCATTCAAACATCGCCTAAGAATATCATCACCAACAACGACACCGTTGTTGAAGAGTTAAGAAATGAGATTGTGAATCTCAAATCTAAACTTGAACATGTTAGCATTGAGGATGCGGAAGAACATGAGATAGCGGATTTAACTTCTCAAACCTCGACTTTGAGTATTGAGAATGAGAATCTTAAATCTCGTGTTTATGTGCTCACATCGCAAATATCCGCTTTGGATACTTCTTTGCGTTCTCTCAAAGAGAAATATGAGGACACATTGGGGCGAATCAACAAATTCAACAAGGGTAAGGGCCATTTGGATAATATCCTAAAAGATTTACTTCCGGCCAAACACCACATTGGCTTGGGGTATATGATGGGAAATTCATCCAAGTCGGTCACTACTTTTGTTAGGCCAACTTCCGAAGCCTCAACGAGTGGGAGCAAACACTCTATTGGTAGTTTATCTACCAATGGTGCTTCCACCTCGTCCACACCCTCTTTCGGAAAGAAACCCACTTTGGGTGGACCTCCAAAGAAGGGGCATGCCTACATGTACACTAATAACATGCCACGTAGGAACACACGTCCTACTCCACCGTCTCACACGTATGATGATTTTTATGCAACACATTCCCGGGCACGTGCACACCAAGTGAGACACCCTCACGCACGTGTTTCCACACATGCATATGTACACCCACCTCATCATATGAATAATTCTTTTCGTGCACCATTCCATCATGTCCCGTATGCCTATCCACAACATGCATCACGTAGAAATCAACGTAGCATGCATGCACCCAATAGGATGATGGCTCCCAAAATTTTCACTATTTGGAGCCCAAAGGACACAAGCATGGACGAAAAACAAATGTACATGAATGCTTATTTTTCGGATGTTGTGCATAGTAAGAATTATGTGGGGAAGTCTAAGTCCACTTGGACTTGGCTTCCAAAGGTCTAATCCCTTGGACCCAATGACCTTGGGTACCATGATATGAAAGTGTCTATCTTTAGGTACTCAAGGAAAAGAAAAAGAAAAGGAGCATCAAATTTAAATTTAGCTCCAAAGGGAATTGGATACTCGATAGCGGGTGCTCCAAACACATGACGAGTGACGCTCGTTTGCTCTCCGGAGTGGTTCCCATTGCGAATGGAAACCGCGTCGTATTTGGAGGCAACGAGAGCGGAACCATCATAGGTGTTGGTAAAGTCGGTAACCCTTCTAAACCATTAATTAGTGACGTTTATCTTGTTAGTGGTTTAAATCATAATCTTATTTCAATAAGTCAACTTTGTGACAAAGGTTACAAAGTTAGCTTTGCGAAAGGATTGTGTCACATTTTAAGAAAGGATAATGAAAAATTAATATTTTCCGGAACTCGTCGTAAAGACATCTATATTTTGGATCTTCCGAAGTCATATGAACAATGTCTCGTTGCCAACACAAGTGAACAACACTTGTGGCATCGACGCTTTGGACATGTGAATTTTGGAACACTATATAAGCTTTCAAAATTGAATTCTATTAAAGGTTTTCCGAAGCTTGTTTTTGAAAAGAAAAGTTTTTGTGATTGTTGTCAACGCGGCAAGCTTCCTAAATCTTCATTTAAACCTAAGAAAAGCATCTCTACTAAACGGCCACTAGAGCTATTACATCTAGATTTATTTGGGCCAACTAGAGTAGCTTCCTTAGGAAATGCAAGGTACGGACTTGTCATCGTAGATGACTATTCAAGATTTACTTGGGTATTTTCATTGTGTAATAAAAATGAAGCTTTTGAAAACTTCACAATTTTTGTTAAGAAAGTACAAAATCTCTTAGGAACCACCATTGTCACTATTCGTAGTGATCATGGAGGTGAATTTGAGAATGAGTCTTTTGAGACATTTTGTGATGAAGTTGGTATTACTCACACCTTCTCTTTCCCTCGTGCACCTCCTCAAAATGGTGTAGTTGAGAGAAAGAATAGGACGCTAGTGGAGTGTGCTCGCACTATGCTTGATGATAGCCAACTTGGCCATCAATTTTGGGCGGAAGCGGTACACACCGCTTGCTATGTGTTTAATAGAATACTTTTGAGGCCCGGCACTAAACAAACTTGTTATGAATTGTTGTTTGGTAGGTTGCCTCAAGTTAAACATTTTCGTGTTTTTGGTTCGAAATGTTTTATTAAGAACACATATGGTAGTTTGGACAAATTCGATCCGAGATCCGATGAGGGGATTTTTGTTGGATATTCTACGCGTAGCAAAGCCTACCGGATATTCAACAAACGAACCTCAACGATCGAGGAATCGCTTCATGTCTCATTTAATGAAGGATTTGTTCCAACTAGAATTTCAAATGATAATGATTCTATGGATGTTTTATGTGATTCGTTTGAAAATTCTAAGTCTAATGATTCTATTGATTCTATTGAGACTAACCCAACTAATGAAGTTGTTGAGAATGTTCCAAGTGATCAAGGTATTCCCAAACGGCTTCATTCGATTCGTGACCATCCCCATGAGCAAGTCATTGGCAATATCTATGATAGTGTCAAGACGAGATCCCAAGTTCACCGCTTCGCAAATTGTGCCTTTGCCTCATCGATAGAACCAAAGAATATTAATGAAGCATGCGAAGATAGCGCTTGGATCTTAGCCATGGAGGAGGAGCTCATTCAATTCGAGAGGAATGAAGTTTGGGAGCTTGTTCCATTGCCATCGAAGAACCACACCGTCATAGGGACAAAGTGGATCTTCAAGAACAAAACCGACGAAAACCAAGTCGTCGTCCGGAACAAAGCTCGGTTAGTAGCTCAAGGCTATCGTCAAGCGGAAGGTATCGATTTCGAAGAATCTTTCGCTCCGGTAGCTAGATTAGAATCAATTAGATTACTTTTGTCTTTTGCATGCCATAAGAATTTTAAATTATTTCAAATGGATGTTAAAAGTGCATTTTTAAACGGAGATGTCGTTGAGGAAGTTTACGTTTCTCAACCTCCGGGCTTCGTAAATGAAAAATTTCCAAATCACGTTTTTAAACTAAAGAAAGCTCTTTATGGTTTGAGACAAGCTCCTCGAGCTTGGTATGATCGCCTAAAGAATTTTCTTTTGGATTTGAATTTTAAAATGGGCGAAGCCGATTCAACACTTTTTATTAAGCATGCGAATAATGATATTTTATTAGTTCAAATTTATGTTGATGATATCATTTTCGGTGCTACTAACTTCGCTCTTTGCGAAGAGTTTTCTAATGTGATGAAGGAACAATTTGAGATGAGCCACATGGGCGAACTCAAATATTTCTTAGGTCTCCAAATTCGCCAAATGAACGATGCAATCTTCATCCACCAAACGAAGTACACGGTGGAGTTGCTAAAGCGATTTGGAATGGAGAATGCCTCCGGGAAAAAGACTCCAATGAGCACGACTACGCATCTTGACAAGGATACGGGCGATAAGGATGTAGACATTCGTCTATATCGAGGTATGATAGGTAGTTTGCTTTATCTTACCGCAAGTAGGCCCGATATTATGTTTGCCGTATGTATATGTGCTCGTTATCAGTCTCAACCTAAGGAGTCTCACTTAGTAGCGGTAAAGCGTATTTTTCGCTATCTAAGTTACACATTAGATTTTGGATTACTTTATCCGAGATCTAGCACATATGAGTTAGTCTCATATAGTGACGCTGATTATGCGGGATGCAAATCCGACAGGAAAAGTACTCGTGGCACTTGCCATTTTCTAGGAAATTCTCTTGTCTCTTGGTTTTCCAAGAAGCAAAATTCCGTATCACTTTCAACCACCGAGGCGGAATATATTGCCGCCGGTGCCGCGTGTGCTCAAGTTCTTTGGATGAGACACACACTTAAAGACTTTGGTATAAATTGTGATACTTGCCCTATCATGGTTGACAACCAAAGTGCAATATGTCTTTCCAAGAACCCGGTACATCATTCCCGATCGAAACACATAGATGTCCGACACCATTTCTTAGATGATCATGTTGCTAAAAAGGACATCATTTTAGTGTACGTTGAAACCCAAAAGCAAATCGCCGATATTTTCACGAAACCCCTAAAGGAGGACTCCTTTGTGCGGTTGCGTCGAGAATTGGGGATTATGGGTGAATCCGAGATATAGGTTTCATATTTAAATTCAATCATCTTGCATGCTAATATATTTCGCGATATTTCATTCATGCTAGATTAAATGAATTATTGGGAATTTTATGTGATTTATTTGAATTTATGATCGAAATCGTATTTCAATGTCATATTTAAGATTTCGACGTTTAATGGGGTAGTTTAGATGAGTATTGAGAGTTTTGCGATCTATCGTCCAAGTGTTTTGTGGAGAGAACTTGATTATCACCTTTTTGGACTTTGTTAGTCGGTATCAGTTCAACCACCAACCGACTAGATGTTCATCTAGTCGGTTAGTAGAAGAACTTACACCGACTAACTCAAGCTTATTGAGTTTCCTTTCCATCTTAAACTCTTTAGTCGGTTCATGTTCAGTGACCGACCGACTAGTTGTGAAACTAGTCGGTCAGTAAATGAACGCAGACCGACTAAATCTTGTCAGTAAATCTTGGATTCAGCCACTGTTTGCAACTAGTCGGTTCAAGCTCATTGACCGACCGACTAGATCGTGATCTAGTCGGTCAGTGCTTGAACTGTGACCGACTAGTTGTGCCAGGGGCTGTTTGGTCTTTTGCGAAATCGACCGACTTAAACTCAGTTTAGTCGATCGATTTTCATTCTAATCGATCGAAATCTCTTCTCTCTCCGCTCAAAACCTCGACCTCCCTCGAGACCCTTCGTCTTCCGGCCACTTTCCGACCATTCCAGCCGTCGCCGTCCGCCGATCTCCGACCTAGGGTATCCTCTCTTCCTCCCTCTCCTATCTAGGGTTCGGTTTCAGCTCTAGGGTTAGGTTTTCCAGTTGATTTCATCTCCTAGGGTTTCGATTAGGGTTTTCTAATTTCAGCTAGGATCTCTTCTTTCCAATCTCGTGTGTCGTGTTGTGCCGAGGTTATGGCTCGAACACGTATCCCGATCACTCCCTCTAGCCCCTCTCCGATGACCGTTGATCCAATCTCTTCGGATCCTGAGCATCCAACCCTTCCGAAGCGTAGAGCCAAGATCACCCTTCCTTCGTCGTCTTCGCCTCCTCTCAAGAAGAAGAGGGCGACGACCGCTCATCCTAGAGGTCAACCGAAACCCAAACCCAAGCCTAAGTCCAAGGCCAAAATTCTTGCTTCTCAATCTTCGTTCCATACTCCTACCGATTCCGATACGGAGTATAACCCCGAGACCGAGACTCATAGGGAACCCACTCCTCTTATTCATCCCGAGTCTAGCACCCACCCTCGTACGTCTACCCGTAAGCCTAAGGGAAAGGGTCCGATGCCGGTGGGCGGTGTCGATATTTCCTTATGTCGCGATGACCCTTTGTGTCTCGCGGCATATAACCGTATCGAACATTGCCCGCTGCTTCTGGAGCATTTCGTCCAGTTTAGCGACTTCATAGGGTTAGCTGATCTTCTGTCGTCGTCGGGTCTTCTCGATTACCTTCGATATGACCCGAAGGCGAATCCTCACCCCTACCCTAGATTAGAGAAGCTTTTCTATGCTAATAGGATCCGGGGTCAGTACGATCAGACCCACTCTGTTGAGACGACCGTTTTGGGGACTCCTATAGTCCTCACTGCGGAAATCTTAGGAGAGATTTTGGGTATCTCTTCGTCTGGCCTTCTTCCTTCTGATATCTCGGTAGATGATATTTCTTCTCTTGATCAGACCATCCTTTCAGAGATTTTCCATCAGATTCCTTCTGCCATGATTGGTGTGCCTTCTAAGTCTTTCAAGCCAAATGCGTGGGTCCTAAATCTGATTCTGAAGTCGTGCTTGCTTCCCAAGTACGGCTCCTCTTCTTTACCATCCCAGACTTTTTTGAAGCTTATCTATGCGATCTTCATGGGGAGCTCGATTAATTGGGCTCGAATTATACTCGATAAGATTGACTCTTTCGAGTGTATTCGAAAGTCCAATAAATCGGCTCATATCCCATTTCCTTGCATGTTGACCCTCGTGTTTCGTCATTTTCGTGTCACATTGCCTCGTGACGATGAGCGTCCCCTTGGTCCTCCCCTGAATGCGACGGCCGTCAAGAAATCTCTTGCGGCGCTTCGTCACGTTCAGAGGACGACACCTTCTGCGTCTGTCCCTGCCTCTGCCAGTGCCTCTTCTACTCCCGTTGCCACCCTTGATGATGTCCTACGGATACTTCGTCGTCACGAGTCCCGCTTGGCTCGTACCGAGGAGGTAGTCTGCCGTATGGCTCGTCAGATGGGTGTTGAGCTTCCTCCTTCCGTGTCTGAGGATGAGGAGTTTGATGAGATGGCTGAGGAGGACATTGAGGAGCTCTGTCGTGCTTCGACTCGTGCCCCCGAGGGCACTTCTGTTGGTACTGCTGCTGCTGGTACTTCCTCTTCTGCTCCTGGAGTTGCCACCTCTTCCGGTGTTCCAGAGCCATCTGCTACAGCTCTTCAGCCTTCTGAGCCTGCTGCTGACCCAGTTTCCGAGCCTGCTCATGTATCTGCTGCTGCTGCTTCTGTCGAGACTCATGCTGCTGTTGAGCCTGTTGCTGAGATCTCGACTCCTGCCCCGACGATTCCATCTGTTGAGACACCTCTTCTCCCTGCAGAGCCTGAGTCCACTCCGTCGACTGGACCCACGGACGCTGCAGATCCTGCCTCCTCCTCGTGATCGTTGTTCCGAGGACTCTCCATATACGTTTTGGATGATATATTCTAGTGAGAGTGTCTTGGGTTAGGATGGGGTTGAGAGTTGTTTTGATGTATTTTTTTTGTGCTTTCTGGTTGTCGGTGTTGGATTTTATGATGATGATGATGTATTTCTTTTTGATGATATGTAGCGCTTGATATGATGTATCTCATATATTCGATGTGATATTTTGTGGATGTACTCATGTTGTCTATATATATATATATATATATATGTTCATCATCGTTCACTTTATCTTTTATTCGTCGTGCAAGTTTTAATATTCGTTGAATATATTTGAAATGTGATATCGAATCGACGCATAAAAAGTTGGTTAAATGGATTTAAATTCTGTAATTTTATAGAATTGTTCTCCGTGCACAAAATTAACCAAGAATATTGAATATTGAAGAGTATGTTTCTTTATTCAAGAAATGAATAATGATTTGGTGTTTTTGATGATTTTCAATTTTTTTTGATAATGGAAAATTTGGCACACCTTGTTTTGATTTCCACAATTTTTCCCTTGGTGTCAAGTTGGTCCATTGCCTTTGTCTACGACTCCCGATGTTGGATTTTACATTTCCTAATTGTTGTCGTTGTATGCCCCCCATTTTTGGGATAATGCCAAAGGGGGAGAGATAATGATAATAAATAGCGCAAATGAAAATTTAACTCAATTTCCAAGAATCTAGTTTGATATGCTAGATTCAGGGGGAGTTAAGATACATATAAGGATTTTCAAAATCCGATATTTCAAAAATCAATTCACTTTATTTATCTTACTAGTCTGCTTGATGCAATTCATTTATATTCATTTTGGAATTGACGTGTCATCAATGCAGGGGGAGTAAGTATTTTACATTTGAATTATTATCTTTGATTATTATTTATGTTGGTTTGTCATCACCAAAAAGGGGGAGAATGTTGAATATTGGACTCCCCGGATTTGGTTTTGGATGATGAGCAAACATAAATAATTCATGATCTAACAATTTGTGAGCGCAGTATTGGAGATCGTCGCCAATTTCACGTGAACATTCAAAGCGACATCTCAACACTTTCCAAAGCTCAGTTTCATGCCTAAAGCTTCGTTGAAGCTCTTGCGACGCTTTGGAAGTAATGAAGATTCAATCGAAGCTCTCAAAGACCGTTTATTAAGGTTTTATTTATAGTCTTTTAGTTTCGATTGATAGAATGTTAAGCCTTGAGTATATCTTACGTTTCTATCTTCATTACGCTCATTTCGTAGCTCTAGGATTCTTGCACAAGTTCACTCTAACTTCCTCGAAGCGTCGCGCTTCGATTCGGACTTTGTTGTGCATGTTAGTTGGTACAAGAACATGTACTGACCGACTAGATGGTGATCTAGTCGGTCGGCCACTGTTCTTGGACCGCCTAGTTTCTGTCAGTTAATTCTTAGCTCTTTACTGTTTACAGTTAGTCGGTCTATGTTGACTCACCGATCGACTAGTTTGTGAACTAGTCGGTCAGTGAAGCTTCTTTGACCGACTAGTTGTGACTGACTGTTCACTCTAAAATTCTCCTAAGCTACTGTTTACCGTTAGTCGGTCTAAGAACGTTTGATGACCGACTAGTTGACAATCTAGTCGGTCAACTTTTGTTCTTGGACCGACTAAGTCAACTTGCCTTCAGACTATGTTGTTTTGCCTCTTAGTCGGTCTACGTTCATTGGATGACCGACTAGTTGTGAAACTAGTCGGTCAGACAGTGTTCTTGGACCGACTAGTTTTCTAGGTCTGAAATTCTATCTCTTCTCAGATCTGCTCTTAGTCGGTCCATGCTTTGTGACTGACCGACTAGTTGATGAACTAGTCGGTCAGTGAGTGTTCTTTGACCGACTAGATCTCACAGATTTCTTTCCGTTGGAGATTGACCTAACTTGTTTTTATGGGACCCTATAAATACGAACCTAGGTCATTTCTATCTTAAATAGAGCTGTCATTAAGAGATTCATTGAGTTCTAAAGAGATAGCTATTCTCCATCAAATCTAAAGCTCTCTTCCTCACAAGAAACCCATTCTCTCTCATTTCTAGATCTAGAGAGAAGCTTGTTCTTGGTGAGCTCTTCAAGCTATTGCTTGATTCAAGTTTCCAAATCTTCCCTAGGCACCCATTGCAGCTCATTTCCTTGGTGCTAGGGTTTGGTAACTTCATCTTCCTCAAATCCTTCATTCCACCTTTTGGGTAAGAAAAACTCAAGCTATAGGATTTTGTGGTAAGAGTATTTATTTCATATTAAACTCTTTTATATTGCTTATTGGCTCTCTCGGTTGTGAGAGAAGTTTGTGATCCCGGGTTGTGGGATTCACTTTGCCATTGCATGTATGATTTGATCTTGTGAAGGTTTTTCACAAGATATTCATAGTGGAAATCTTGAGTTAGGGTTTCTAACTCAAGTATCTGGAAGGGATCCGGGTGGTTGGGACGTAGGATCACCGGGAACAAGTCGGGGAGACTTGGGTGGATCCGAACCCATTAACTTCATTTGTTAGCATTGTTAATTTCATTGTTGTCATTCAATTTAAGCTTCCGCAAATTGACTTGGTAGTTGTGTGCAATTTAATTTGGAATAATACGCCTTATTATTTTAAAGTACTATTCACCCCCCCTCTAGTACTTGTGCAGTAGCTGGTAGGGCATTACATTTAGCCAGGAGTGCATGATTGCACTTAGATAAGGGACTTTAGGACCAGTTATATCCTCCCCCTCTTCCAGCGATCGGAAGGGTTCTTTTTATACATCCGGTAAGTGTACCACCGTAGGTGTTCTTTGGATGACTATGGTCCTGTTAATTTCTCCAACGCACTTCTGGGCGTTTGTAACGGGATTCTATGAGCCATGACTTTATATTTGCCTAGGTCTTTTCATGGTCAAAGGTCAGGCTTGTACATGTAGTTCGGTTTTCTCTTCAGGAGATCCGATGAGATTTTAGTTGTCTCCAACTATGATCTTTAATCATGTTCTTTGCACAGATGCAAAGACAACCTTCAGTTGGAATCTTTGACTTGTCAAGTGATTCTCTTGGTTGTACATTTATTTGTTATACTTATATTTCTTCATTTGAATAGACGTCCCGAAGTCTATTCAGGCATTTTAAGGAAATGTGGAAATTATCTTTACAAGATATCCACGGAGGTATGCCGTCACAACATCCAATAACGGCATATCCATAATTTCCCTTCGCCAAATCGTAAGGTATTCGCTTTTGATAACTTGGGGAGATTGATGCATCATTTATGAGACATGCTCATTTGAATTTGTTCGATCCCTAGTTTCAGCGAAATTTTCCTTGGGCTTTAGGTTGTACCGTATAGCATACGATTTTATATTTATTTTTCTTATGTTTGCAATACTTTGTTTTATCCACAGGTTTGACACCTTTTAGTGTCTGGACTTCAGGTCTGAATATTTCACGTTTCATAAGTGAGTCCAGCTCATCTTTTATTGCCACGTTCCACGTTTGGCCAATCTCTACGTTTGCCTTCTAGCAACGGAGTGTGGAACGATAATTTACAAACATCATCGCCATTGCCATGTATATGGCAATATAATACGTGAATATATTGTCGACAATTTATGTTCTATCTGTCCAACACCTCCCCAGTACGTACAACATTTACTTAATTTCACTTTTTCCCGGCAATTCCTCTGCAGTGGATTCCGGGAAGGGTGATGGTGTGGACAGGAGCTCATTATCCTGTGGTAGTATTGTCTTAAGGTCTCCAGGAGTTTCTGTCCTTGGAGCCGGGTGGTCTGCCTCTTTTCTGTTGAGGATCAGCCACTTCTGCTGATGGTGGATTGCATCCATTCTCGGGGATGTCAATCCTAGCTGGAGTTTTTACAACAGGGATGTGTGATCTGACAATCTTCTGGTTGTCAATAAATGATTCCGGTAATTGGTGAACAGTGTTCTGTGTGTGGAAGATCTTCTGGATCTCATCTACACATTGTATTGTTACCGGATCATAGTGGGTCAAGCTGTTTGTATCCCACGTTATAATTTTCTTCGAGCCAGATTTTCCAGTATCTGGGCCTATTTTTGGGAAAACTTGTCTCATCGAGATCACAGTCTTCAAGGTGTGCCTTAATTACGTCCCCCGTTTGGGGTTCTAGGTATCTTATAAGTGAGGGTGAGTCAAACCCTGCATGGATACCTAGGCGACGTTGAGTACCGTTTTGGTCCTCTTTGGTGGTGCAATGGGGATTTAAGACTGCGCGACCGGAGATTCTCAGATGAGAAATGTTCGGTGGCATTCCATATGCAAATTGCATTGGATACTCTGACCTCCAGATGGTCTTATTTTCATTTACGATGCAGCATGCAGAGTTTGCATGTCCCCATGCATCCATAGGCAATCGAGATTTAATGGACGTTCAGTCCATTGGAGTCTACTTTTCAGTGACTCTGCCGACCCATTTTGGGTATGAACATGCGGCACTTGTATGTTCATTTTCAATTCCCGTTGACTGGCAGTGCTCTTGAAAAGACTGGGAGGTATATTTCCCAACATTAACCAGACTTATTTACAACATTTTATTGTCTGGGAAATGTGCCCGCAATATTTTTATTCTTGTGCCAATAGCTTTGGAAAAGCTAAGTTGCGGGTCTTGTAGTAGACATACGTACGAATATTCTGAGGATGCATTTATCAGTACAATGAAGTACCAAAATAGCCCACTAGGGGTGGTGGATTTTATCCACATCTGTCTCCTTGTATTCTTTTTTTTTTTTGAGGAAGCGTGGAGATCCTTTTTCAACTTTTCGTGGAGGTGGCCTTGTAATTAATCTTCCCTTATAGTAAGGGATGCGAGGGAATTTTCCCTTCTGAAGAATCTTCTGGTTCTTCAAGTCATACCCATAGGATAAGATGATGTGCATCATTACAAATCCAGGGTGGCCAAGTCCATCATGCCAGAGTAAAAACTCGGCTGATGTAGGGCACTTCAGGTGCTCCGTTTAATTCTGCTTCCTTTCTCCGAATCTTCGTATGGTAGGGGCTGTAATGCCCTACCAGCTACTGCACAAGTACTAGAGGGGGGGTGAATAGTACTTTAAAATAATAAGGCGTGTAATTCCAAATTAAATTGCACACAACTACCAAATCAATTTGCGGAAGCTTAAATTGAATGACAACAATGAAATTAACAATGCTAACAAACGATGTTAATGGGTTCGGATCCACCCAAGTCTCCCCGACTTGTTCCCGGTGATCCTACGTCCCAACCACCCGGATCCCTTCCGGATACTTGAGTTAGAAACCCTAACTCAAGATTTCCACTATGAATATCTTGTGAAAAACCTTCACAAGATCAAATCATACATGCAATGGCAAAGTGAATCCCACAACCCGGGATCACAAACTTCTCTCACAACCGAGAGAGCCTATAAGCAATATAAAAGAGTTTAGATGAAATAAATACTCTTACCACAAAATCCTATACCTTGAGTTTTTCTTACCCAATAGGTGGAATGAAGGATTTGAGGAAGATGAAGTCACCAAGCCCTAGCACCAAGGAAATGAGCAGCAATGGGTGCCTAGGGAAGAGTTGGAGACTTGGATCAAGCAATAGCTTGAAGAGCTCACCAAGAACAAGCTTCTCTCTAGATCTAGAAATGAGAGAGAATGGGTTTCTTGTGAGGAAGAGAGCTTTAGATTTGAGGGAGAATAGCTATCTCTTTAGAACTCAATGAATCTCTTAATGGCAACTCTAACCTAGATAGAAATGACCTAGGTTCGTATTTATAGGAACCCAAAAACACAAGTTAGGTCATTCTCCAATGGAAAGAAATCTGTGAGAATTAGTCGGTCAAAGAACAATCACTGACCGACTAGTTCATCAACTAGTCGGTCAGTCAAACAACGTGGACCGACTAAGAGTAGATCTGAGAAGAGATAGAATTTCAGACCTAGAAATCTAGTCGGTCCAAGAACACTGTCTGACCGACTAGTTTCACAACTAGTCGGTCATCCAATGAACGTAGACCGACTAAGAGGCAAAACAACTTAGTCTGAAGGCAAGTTGACTTAGTCGGTCCAAGAACAAAAGTTGACCGACTAAATTGACAACTAGTCGGTCACCAAACGTTCTTAGACCGACTAACGGTAAACAGTAGCTTAGGAGAATTTTAGAGTGAACAGTAAGTCTCAACTAGTCGGTCAAAGAAGCATCACTGACCGACTAGTTCACAAACTAGTCGGTCGGTGAGTCAACGTAGACCGACTAACTGTAAACAGTAAAGTCCAAGAAATTAAGGAATCAAACTAGTCGGTCCAAGAACAGTTGCCGACCGACTAGATCACCATCTAGTCGGTCAGTACTTGTTCTTGTACCAACTAACATGCACAACAAAGTCCGAATCGAAGCGCGACGCTTCGAGGAAGTTAGAATGAACTTGTGCAAGGATCCTAGAGCTACGAAATGAGCGTAATGAAGATATAGACGTAAGATATACTCAAGGCTTAACATTCTATATATCGAAGCTAAAAGACTATAAATAAAACCTTAATAAACGGTCTTCGATAGCTTCGATTGAATCTTCATATTTTCCAAAGCGTCGCAAGAGCTTCAACGAAGCTTTAGGCATGAATATGAGCTTTGGAAAGTGTTGAGATGTCGCTTTGAATGTTCACGTGAAATTGGCGACGATCTCTAATACTGCGCTCACAAATTGTTAGTTCATGAATTATTTATGTTTGCTCATCATCCAAAACCAAATCCGGGGAGTCCAATATTCAACATTCTCCCCCTTTTTGGTGATGACAAACCAACATAAATAATAATCAAAGATTATAATTCAAATGTAAAATACTTACTCCCCCTGCATTGATGACACGTTAATTCCAAAATGAATATAAATGAATTGCATCAAGCAGACGAGTAAGATAAATAAAATGAATTGATTTTTGAAATATCAGATTTTGAAAATCCTTATATGTATCTTAACTCCCCCTGAATCTAACATATCAAACTAGATTCTTGGAAATTGAGTTAAATTTTCATTTGCGCTATTTTATTATCATTATCTCTCCCCCTTTGGCATTATCCCAAAAATGGCGGGCATACAACGACAACAATTAGGAAATGTAAAATCCAACATCGGGAGTCGTAGACAAAGGCAATGGACCAACTTGACACCAAGGGAAAAATTGTGGAAATCAAAACAAGGTGTGCCAAATTTTCTATTATATATAAAAAAAATCAACGATAATCAAAATCATCAAAAATAATATTTGGTATTTTTTTTCCTTTATTGAATAATGAAACATATTCTCCAATATTCAATATTTCTTGGTTAAATTTGTGCATGGAAAACAATTCTATATTAATATAGAAATATAATCTATTTAACCAAGTTTTTAATCGTCGAGCGACGAATTCACAATTCAAATGCATTCAACGAATATATATAAAAAAAATGCACGACGAATAAATGACAAAGTGAATGATGATGAACATATATATATGTAGAGACAATGTGAGTATATCCAAAAAAATATCACATCGAATATATGAGATACATCATATCAAGCGCTACATATCATCAAAAAGAAATACATCATCATCATCATCCTCATCAAAATAAATACTACAACAACGACAACATCCAAAATACATCAAAACATCATAACCCTCATACTCAATCCTAACCCAAAATACTCTCGCTAAGATATATCATCCAAAGCGTATATGGAGAGTCCTCGGAACAACGATCACGAGGAGGAGGCTGGATCTGCAGCGTCCGTGGGTCCAGTCGACGGAGTGGACTCAGGATCTGCAGGGAGTAGAGGTGTCTCAACAGATGGAATCGTCGGGGCAGGAGTCGAGATCTCAGGAACAGGCTCTACAGCAGCATGGGTCTCGACAGCAGATGTGTCAGCAGGAATATCAGCAGGCTCAGCAACAGGGTCTACAGCAGGCTCAGAAGACTGAAGTGCTGAAGCAGAAGGCTCTGGAACACCGGAAGTGGTGCCAACTCCAGGAGCAGAAGTGGTAGTACCAGCAACAGCAGCAGCAGTGGCCTCATCGCCACGGGCAAAAGAAGTAGCAAGCTCGTCAAGCTCCTCATCGTCCATCTCCTCGGCCTCAGACACCGAAGGAGGAAGCTCAATCCCCATCATACGAGCCATACGGCAGACTACCTCCTCAGTACGAGCCAAACGGGAGTCGTGCTGACGAAGTAGGCGTACGACATCGTCCAACGTAGCAGGGGAAGACGAGGCTGTAGCAGCTGACGGAGTAGACTGGGAAGCAGATGCGGTAGACCTCTGCACGTGACGAAGAGCCGCTAGAGATTTCTTCACGGCCGTCGCGTTCAGAGGCGTACCCAAAGGACGCTCATCGTCAGGAGGGAGAGGAACTCGAAAATGACGGAATACGAGAGTCAACAAGCAAGGGTATGGAATGTGCGCAGACTTATTGTTCTTGCGTATACACTCGAAAGAATCCATCTTATCGAGTATCACACGAGCCCAATTTATCTCGCACCCCAAGAAAAGAGCGTATATGAGTTTCAAAAACGGCTGAGAGGGGAGTGAAGAGGATCCATACTTAGGGAGGAGACACGACTTCAAAATCAGGTTAAGAACCCACGCATTCGGCTTAAAAGATTTCGATGGAACACCAATGAATGCGGAGGGGATAACCTGGAAAATCTCTGAAAGAATAGACTGATCCAAGGAAGAAATGTCGTCTACGGAAATGTCCGAAGGGAGGAGACCACACGACGCACAACCAAGGATCTCCCCCAAGATTTCTGCCGTGAGAACTATTGGAGTTCCCAAGACAGTCGTCTCAATGGAGTGGCTGGCGTCGTACTGGCCTTGAATACGGTTGGCATAGAACAATTTCACGAGGCGAGGGTACGGTTTGGGATTGGCCTTGGGGTCGTATCGGAGATAGTCTTGAAGGCCACTATAAGAGAGAAGATCAGCAAGGCCGAGAAAATCAGAGAACTGAACGTAATGCTCCAACAACAGTGGACAGTGTTCTATACGGTTGTACGCGGCGAGACACTGAGGGTCATCGCGGCACAACGATATGTCTACACCGCCAACTGGCATATGAGCTTTACCCTTGGCCTTACGGGTCTTCGGAGGTGGGGTAGGTTCCCTAGTAGGCTCATCCTCAGGAATAAAATCAGTGTAGGAATCGGGAGGAGTAGCCGGAGTGTGAAGAATATGCTTTTTGGTCTTGGATTTACGGGGTTTAACTATGGCAGTCCTAGGCTTCTTAGGAGGAGGCGACGAAGGAGAGGCTTGGGTAGACTTGGCACGACGCTTAGGCTTCGGGGGATTCCTAGGGTCCGAAGGTTGTTCTACGGTCATAGGAGAGGCCCCGGAAGAGGCGATCGGAATGCGAGTCTTAGCCATAGTACTACGAGCACAATCAATCGAAGAAATCACAAGCAACCTAGAGATTACAAGCTAACAACCCTAGAGATCAAGAAATTCGAAAATAAACCAAACCCTAGAATACCTAGGAGGAGAAATCGAACCCTAGGGCAAGAAATCGACCTAGGAGAGGGAGGGAGATACCTAGGAGGCTGAGTCGACGGCGGCGGATGGCGGCGATGGCCGGAGAAATGGCCGGAGACGAAGAGAATGCGAAGGGGCTCGATGGGGGTTTGGGGTTTTCGGGCTGGAGCAAAAGAGAAGACCGACTAATAGAGAGATTAGTCGGATGAAGGATGAGTATAAGTCGGTCGGGATACGAAAAGACGTAACTGCCCTAACACACTTAGTCGGTCACAGTTCAAGCACTGACCGACTAGATTACGATCTAGTCGGTCGGTCAATGAGCTTGAACCGACTAAGTCGAAACAGAGGCACAGAGTGATTTTTAGGGCTAGATTTAGTCGGTCGCAGTATACTTACTGACCGACTAGTTTTCAATCTAGTCGGTCGGAAAGTGTACTATGACCGACTAACGAAAGAAAATGATAGGAGATGGATATTTGCTTGATCTAGTCGGTCTGAGTTCATTTGCTGACTGACTAGATGAGCATCTAGTCGGTTGACAAGAGAACTGAAACCGACTAGAAGAGTCCAAAAGTAGAAATTTGATTTCTCTTCACAAACCACTTGGATGAAACATCCTAACTCACTCATTAGTCATCTAAATTGCCCCATAAAACGTCGAAATCTTAAATACGACATTGAAATACGAATTCGATCATAAATTCAAATAAATCACATAAAATTCCCAAAAATTCAATTAATCTAGCATGAATGAAATATCGTGAAATATATTAGCATGCAAGATGATTGAATTTAAATATGAATCCTATATCTCGGATTCACCCATAATCCCCAATTCTCGACGCAACCGCACAAAGGAGTCCTCCTTTAGGGGTTTCGTGAAAATATTGGCGATTTGCTTTTGGGTTTCAACGTACACTAAAATGATGTCCTTTTTAGCAACATGATCATCTAAGAAATGGTGTCGGACATCTATGTGTTTCGATCGGGAATGGTGCACCGGATTCTTTGAAAGACAAATAGCACTTTGGTTATCCACCATGATAGGGCTAGTATCACAATGAATACCAAAATCCTTCAATGTGTGTCTCATCCAAAGAACCTGGGCACAAGCGGCACCGGCGGCAATATATTCCGCCTCGGTGGTTGAAAGTGATACCGAATTTTGCTTCTTGGAAAACCAAGAGACAAGAGAATTTCCTAGAAAATGGCAAGTGCCACTAGTACTTTTCCTGTCGGATTTGCATCCCGCATAATCAGCGTCACTATATGAGACTAACTCATATGTGCTAGATCTCGGATAAAGTAATCCAAAATCTAATGTGTAACTTAGATAGCGAAAAATACGCTTTACCGCTACTAAGTGAGACTCCTTAGGTTGAGACTGATAACGAGCACATATACATACGGCAAACATAATATCGGGCCTACTTGCGGTAAGATAAAGCAAACTACCTATCATACCTCGATATAGACGAATGTCTACATCCTTACCGCCCGTATCCTTGTCAAGATGCGTAGTCGTGCTCATTGGAGTCTTTTTCCCGGAGGCATTCTCCATTCCAAATCGCTTTAGCAACTCCACCGTGTACTTCGTTTGGTGGATGAAGATTGCATCGTTCATTTGGCGAATTTGGAGACCTAAGAAATATTTGAGTTCGCCCATGTGGCTCATCTCAAATTGTTCCTTCATCACATTAGAAAACTCTTCGCAAAGAGCGAAGTTAGTAGCACCGAAAATGATATCATCAACATAAATTTGAACTAATAAAATATCATTATTCGCATGCTTAATAAAAAGTGTTGAATCGGCTTCGCCCATTTTAAAATTCAAATCCAAAAGAAAATTCTTTAGGCGATCATACCAAGCTCGAGGAGCTTGTCTCAAACCATAAAGAGCTTTCTTTAGTTTAAAAACGTGATTTGGAAATTTTTCATTTATGAAGCCCGGAGGTTGAGAAACGTAAACTTCCTCAACGACATCTCCGTTTAAAAATGCACTTTTAACATCCATTTGAAATAATTTAAAATTCTTATGGCATGCAAAAGACAAAAGTAATCTAATTGATTCTAATCTAGCTACCGGAGCGAAAGATTCTTCGAAATCGATACCTTCCGCTTGACGATAGCCTTGAGCTACTAACCGAGCTTTGTTCCGGACGACGACTTGGTTTTCGTCGGTTTTGTTCTTAAAGATCCACTTTGTCCCTATGACGGTGTGGTTCTTCGATGGCAATGGAACAAGCTCCCAAACTTCATTCCTCTCGAATTGAATGAGCTCCTCCTCCATGGCTAAGATCCAAGCGCTATCTTCGCATGCTTCATTAATATTCTTTGGCTCTATCGATGAGGCAAAGGCACAATTTGCGAAGTGGTGAACTTGCGATCTCGTCTTGACACTATCATAGATATTGCCAATGACTTGCTCATGGGGATGGTCACGAACCGAATGAAGCCGTTTGGGAATACCTTGGTCACTTGGAACATTCTCAACAACTTCATTAGTTGGGTTAGTCTCAATAGAATCAATAGAATCATTAGACTTAGAATTATCAAACGAATCACATAAAACATCCATAGAATCATTATCATTTGAAATTCTAGTTGGAACAAATCCTTCATTAAATGAGACATGAAGCGATTCCTCGATCGTTGAGGTTCGTTTGTTGAATATCCGGTAGGCTTTGCTACGCGTAGAATATCCAACAAAAATCCCCTCATCGGATCTCGGATCGAATTTGTCCAAACTACCATATGTGTTCTTAATAAAACATTTCGAACCAAAAACACGAAAATGTTTAACTTGAGGCAACCTACCAAACAACAATTCATAACAAGTTTGTTTAGTGCCGGGCCTCAAAAGTATTCTATTAAACACATAGCAAGCGGTGTGTACCGCTTCCGCCCAAAATTGATGGCCAAGTTGGCTATCATCAAGCATAGTGCGAGCACACTCCACTAGCGTCCTATTCTTTCTCTCAACTACACCATTTTGAGGAGGTGCACGAGGGAAAGAGAAGGTGTGAGTAATACCAACTTCATCACAAAATGTCTCAAAAGACTCATTCTCAAATTCACCTCCATGATCACTACGAATAGTGACAATGGTGGTTCCTAAGAGATTTTGTACTTTCTTAACAAAAATTGTGAAGTTTTCAAAAGCTTCATTTTTATTACACAATGAAAATACCCAAGTAAATCTTGAATAGTCATCTAAGATGACAAGTCCATACCTTGCATTTCCTAAGGAAGCTACTCTAGTTGGCCCAAATAAATCTAGATGGAATAGCTCTAGTGGCCGTTTAGTAGAGATGCTTTTCTTAGGTTTAAATGAAGATTTAGGAAGCTTGCCGCGTTGACAACAATCACAAAAACTTTTCTTTTCAAAAACAAGCTTCGGAAAACCTTTAATAGAATTCAATTTTGAAAGCTTATATAGTGTTCCAAAGTTCACATGTCCAAAGCGTCGATACCATAAGTGTTGTTCACTTGTGTTGGCAACGAGACATTGTTCATATGACTTAGGAAGATCCAAAATATAAATGTCTTTACGACGAGTTCCGGAAAATAATAATTTTTCATTATCCTTTTTTAAAATGTGACACAATCCTTTCGCAAAGCTAACTTTGTAACCTTTGTCACAAAGTTGACTTATTGAAATAAGATTATGATTTAAACCACTAACAAGATAAACATCACTAATTAATGGTTTAGAAGGGTTACCGACTTTACCAACACATATGATGGTTCCGCTCTCGTTGCCTCCAAATACGACGCGGTTTCCATTTGCAATGGGAACCACTCCGGAGAGCAAACGAGCGTCACCCGTCATGTGTTTGGAGCACCCGCTATCGAGTATCCAATTCCCTTTGGAGCTAAATTTAAATTTGATGCTCCTTTTCTTTTTCTTTTCCTTGAGTACCTAAAGATAGTCACTTTCATATCATGGTACCCAAGGTCATTGGGTCCAAGGGATTAGACCTTTGGAAGCCAAGTCCAAGTGGACTTAGACTTCCCCACATAATTCTTACTATGCACAACATCCGAAAAATAAGCATTCATGTACATTTGTTTTTCGTCCATGCTTGTGTCCTTTGGGCTCCAAATAGTGAATATTTTGGGAGCCATCATCCTATTGGGTGCATGCATGCGACGTTGATTTCTACGTGATGCATGTTGTGGATAGGCATACGGGACATGATGGAATGGTGCACGACGAGAATTATTCATATGATGTGGTGGGTGAACATATGCATGTGTGGGAACACGTGCGTGAGGGTGTCTCACATGGTGTGCACGTGCCCGAGAATGTGTTGCATAAAAATCATCATATGTGTGAGATGGTGGAGTAGGACGTGTGTTCCTACGTGGCATGGTATTTGTGTACATATAAGCATGGCCCTTCTTTGGAGGTCCACCCATAGTGGGTTTCTTTCCGAAAGAGGGTGTGGACGAGGTGGAAGCACCATTGGTAGATGAACTACCAATAGAGTGTTTGCTACCACTCGTAGAGTCACCGGAAGTTGGCCTAACAAAGGTAGTGGCCGCTTTGGATGGACATCCCATCGTATACCCCAAACCAATGTGGTGATTGGCCGGAAGTAAGTCACTTAGGATTTTATCCAAATGGTCCTTACCTTTATTGAATCTATTGATTCGGCCTAATGTGTTCTCATAATTCTCTTTGAGAGAACGCATTGAAGTATCTAAAGTGGATACTTGCGATGTGAGCACATAAACACGAGATTTAAGATTCTCGTTCTCAATACTCAAAGTTGAGTTTTGTGAAGTTAAATCAGCTATCTTATGTTCTTCCGCATCCTCAATGCTAACATGTTCGAGTTTAGATTTGAGATTCGCAATCTCATTTCTTAACTCTTCAACAACGGTGTCGTTGTTGGTGATGATATTCTTAGGCGATGTTTGAATGCTAGCTAGGTCATCTTTTACCTTAGTATATCTATTTACTAACTTAGTGTATTTTGACCAAAGTTGAGAGTTAGCATTTCTAAGATCATCCATCGTTACCTCATCGCTTTCGTCATTACTATCATCGGAAGAGGAGGATCCTTGATCGTTCTCCTCTCTTGCCATGAAGCACATATGTGCTTGCTCCACTTTCTCATCATCCGACTCTCCGCTTGAGGAATCCTCGGAGTCGGTGAATGTTGCTCCGACAAGTCCTTTCTTGTACCCCTTTTTGTATTTCTTGGACTTATCGAATTTTGGCGCCTTCCACTTCTCCTTTTGTTTGTTGAGAGGACACTCCGTTTTCATGTGTCCTGGCTTATTGCACTTGAAACACAAAGGAGAGGAAGAGGCGTTAGAAGAACCAAATTTACCTTTTGTCTTGAAGTTACCTTTCCGGAAGAAATGGTTGAACTTCTTGGCCATGAGTGCCATGGACTCCAAGTCCAACTCGTTTTCCGAGTCTTCATCATCGGAAGATGTGGATGAAGCAGCCTTGAATGCAATCGCCTTTTTCTTAGGCGCATCTAGGTTCAAATATGACTTCATCTTTTCTTGTAGCTTCACCTTGCTATCTTTGCGTACCTCGTATGACATCAAAGTACCCATTAGTTGAACTACGGTATATTTGTTCATGTCATTACCTTCCTCGATGGCGAAGGTACGTTTTTCCCAAGAAGATGGAAGTCCTTCAATAAGCTTTAAGCACTTCTCCTTTTGAGTGTAGATCTTGCCGAGGGCCTCTAACTCGTTTATTATGTCAACGAAGCGAGCGTAATATTCTTTCATCTTCTCGCCCTGTTGCATATGAAACATTTCGTAATCTTTGGTTACGACAACGAGTTTAGAGTCTCTTACCCGACTCGTCCCTTCATGTAGTATGAGGAGAGAGTTCCAAATTTGATATGCACTCTTACATGTGCATATCTTATTGAAGTCCTCGGGCTCCAATGCGCATTGCAAGGCGTTCATTGCCTTGGCATTGCTTACCTCCGCGGCGACCTCCGCGGTAGTCCATTTCTCAAAATCTTCTTCTTCGGGCTCGATGTACTCCTTCATTGTAGTCCTCCATAAAGATGCACTTCGGAGGAAGGTTTCCATCCGACATTTCCAGTACCCGTAGTTGGTACCGTTGAAGAATGGAGGCCTTGTAGAGGAATGTCCTTCCTTCACCGATGACGCTCCTTCACGGTTCCTGAAGGTGTCGTAGTTGGAAGGTGGAGGCACGGTCTTGTTGTCGTTGGCAGACATAGCTGAGTATCTGGCTCTGATACCAAATGTAATGCCCTACCAGCTACTGCACAAGTACTAGAGGGGGGGTGAATAGTACTTTAAAATAATAAGGCGTGTAATTCCAAATTAAATTGCACACAACTACCAAATCAATTTGCGGAAGCTTAAATTGAATGACAACAATGAAATTAACAATGCTAACAAACGATGTTAATGGTTTCGGATCCACTCAAGTCTCCCCGACTTGTTCCCGGTGATCCTACGTCCCAACCACCCGGATCCCTTCCGGATACTTGAGTTAGAAACCCTAACTCAAGATTTCCACTATGAATATCTTGTGAAAAACATTCACAAGATCAAATCATACATGCAATGGCAAAGTGAATCCCACAACCCGGGATCACAAACTTCTCTCACAACCGAGAGAGCCTATAAGCAATATAAAAGAGTTTAGATGAAATAAATACTCTTACCACAAAATCCTATACCTTGAGTTTTTCTTACCCAATAGGTGGAATGAAGGATTTGAGGAAGATGAAGTCACCAAGCCCTAGCACCAAGGAAATGAGCAGCAATGGGTGCCTAGGGAAGAGTTGGAGACTTGGATCAAGCAATAGCTTGAAGAGCTCACCAAGAACAAGCTTCTCTCTAGATCTAGAAATGAGAGAGAATGGGTTTCTTGTGAGGAAGAGAGCTTTAGATTTGAGGGAGAATAGCTATCTCTTTAGAACTCAATGAATCTCTTAATGGCAGCTCTAACCTAGATAGAAATGACCTAGGTTCGTATTTATAGGAACCCAAAAACACAAGTTAGGTCATTCTCCAACGGAAAGAAATCTGTGAGAATTAGTCGGTCAAAGAACAATCACTGACCGACTAGTTCATCAACTAGTCGGTCAGCCAAACAACGTGGACCGACTAAGAGTAGATCTGAGAAGAGATAGAATTTCAGACCTAGAAATCTAGTCGGTCCAAGAACACTGTCTGACCGACTAGTTTCACAACTAGTCGGTCATCCAATGAACGTAGACCGACTAAGAGGCAAAACAACTTAGTCTGAAGGCAAGTTGACTTAGTCGGTCCAAGAACAAAAGTTGACCGACTAAATTGACAACTAGTCGGTCACCAAACGTTCTTAGACCGACTAACGGTAAACAGTAGCTTAGGAGAATTTTAGAGTGAACAGTAAGTCTCAACTAGTCGGTCAAAGAAGCATCACTGACCGACTAGTTCACAAACTAGTCGGTCGGTGAGTCAACGTAGACCGACTAACTGTAAACAGTAAAGTCCAAGAAATTAAGGAATCAAACTAGTCGGTCCAAGAACAGTTGCCGACCGACTAGATCACCATCTAGTCGGTCAGTACTTGTTCTTGTACCAACTAACATGCACAACAAAGTCCGAATCGAAGCGCGACGCTTCGAGGAAGTTAGAATGAACTTGTGCAAGGATCCTAGAGCTACGAAATGAGCGTAATGAAGATATAGACGTAAGATATACTCAAGGCTTAACATTCTATATATCGAAGCTAAAAGACTATAAATAAAACCTTAATAAACGGTCTTCGATAGCTTCGATTGAATCTTCATATTTTCCAAAGCGTCGCAAGAGCTTCAACGAAGCTTTAGGCATGAATATGAGCTTTGGAAAGTGTTGAGATGTCGCTTTGAATGTTCACGTGAAATTGGCGACGATCTCCAATACTGCGCTCACAAATTGTTAGTTCATGAATTATTTATGTTTTCTCATCATCCAAAACCAAATCCGGGGAGTCCAATATTCAACAGGGGCCTATAAGGCTCTCAAAATGTTCAAGTGTGGATTTTACTCCTTTTTCTTGAGACGTTGCATACGGTAATTTTTCATTTACATTTGCTGTTTCCAAGTGGGATCCGTTGAAACGGATGTCCTTGAAACTTAGAAAGTTTCTTTTTGGAATTCGGAGGGATTAGTGCATCCATTATTTTTGTGTCGTTTGGGGGCAACTGTGTTGCATTCCCTAGATCTTCAATATAGCCCTGATATTGGGCTTTGTATTGAAAGAAATCGTACGTGTTTATTGTCTACTAAGCATTTATGAGAGCAGTTTCAAAAGATGAAACATATCGGCACATGCATATTTAGATAAACATTTTCATTTATTGTATACTAAAAATTTTATTCAAAAACAGATTGCATAATGCAAAAGCTCTCATAAATTATTCTCAAAACAAATTGCTAAAAATAAAGGCTAATCAAGCAAGTCATCATTTTCGAAGTTTGTCAGCTGAAAACTTGACTGGAGCATCAGAGGTCATCAGGTTTGTTTCAGCTTTATTTTTCTTGTTCTCTTTATACAAATCCTGGAGGTGCTGCGAAGTTCGGCACATTTTGGACCAGTGGCTTTTCATGCCACAATTATGGCACTGGTCTTCCCATTCCCTCTTGGGTGGGGGTGAATCATTTTTGTCATGTCTGTGCCACGTGAACTTCCGCTTACTTTCATTATTTCGTTGTTGTTGTGCATGGCCCTTGGCATTTTTCTGTTGACCCCCCTTCTGTGGTCTTTCTTTTCTTTTATTATCTCTCTTCTTTTTGAAGGAAGAGGAATAGTGAGCTTCTGGTGGGGGGCAGTGCCGGGGAGCGTATATTGTGAGTGGAGAGAAGAAGCTCTCTGTTTTACTCGGCCATGAGTAAACATGGCGGCAGCTCGGAATACTTGGTGAACTTTCGTTCACGGTATTGCTGCATGAGTATCGCATTTTTTTCATGGAAGGACGTATACGTCTTTTCCAGCATGCGATTTTCTGAGACTTTTTCACCACACAACTTCAGGCGTGCGGTGATGCTAAAGAGTGCTGAGTTGTACTCAGCAACGGACTTTAAGTCCTGCAGTCTCAGGTTCACCCACTCGTATCGTGCCCTTGGGAGTATAACATCTTTCTGATGTTTATACATGTCCTCAAGGGCAGTCCATAGCTCAAGTGGATCTTCGACCGTAAGGTATTCAGCCTTTAAGGTCTTGTCCACATGGCGGCGAATATAGATGATGGCTTGCGCCTTCTCTTATATCGCTAACATTTTCTTTTTCAGTCACAGCAGCGATGAGGGTCTTTGCCCGCAGGTGAAACTTTACATCTAGCTGCCAGCTTAGATAGTTTCTACCTGATGCTTCCAGTACTTCGAAATTAACGCTTGCAATATTAGCCATTTATCTAGCAGAGCACAAACATGCATGAATTAATAATTAATTCAGAGAAAACATTTTCATGCGGAGGCAATATTTAACGAAAAACTAAATGTGTGGATCGGCCAGTCCCACAAGAAAGAGTCCAAAGAAAGTCCACAGTCCAAATTATACAAATTTGCAGCTTAAAGAAAATGAAAATACAACTTTGGAACCCCCGTGGGTCCCATATGATATCTCCATCTTCAAGCGTGGCCTCCGTCTCCATGGAAGTTGGTCTTCTTTCTTTGACATTTACATAAATTCCTCACTACAATTTCTCTCAAAAATAAAAGAAAAGTGCGGGAAATAAACTGTGGGACTAAACGGCCGATCCAAAAACCACATTTAGCAATTCATGCAGAAATATTGTGCTCATAACATTTTCATCAGACATTTTCATCACAGGCATTTAATATTCGCAGAGATGGATAAATAATTTAAACACTTAATAATTATTGGACCACTGGGCAACGTCATACACCGTTAGTTTAGGTTACTAACGGCAGAGCGGTCGCAGGATCTTCCTAATTATTAAGTTTTAAATACAATGCACAACCACGCATATAATATCCAACAGAATATACCAGAGATGCAAAGCATGTAAATATGATTTTTGCAGAAAAAAAATCATTACAATGCAAAGGTTGTAATTTAAATGGGTTTAATCAATTAAATTGATTAAGAGCCCAAAATTAACATTTTCTTTGTCAGAGGAAAAAGTTTCCCTCATCATCCCAAAAGCCCCCCCAAGAATCCCCAAAAAGTCCTCGCCTGCCCGATATTTGTCCCGTAATTTACCGTGATTTTTCACGAATATTTTGCCCTTAGAACCCCCTTTTAAATAAATTTTTAGGCTAGCAAGTTGCCTTTTAAGGCTTGTTAATAGCCTTTGCCTCCCCCAATTTTTTTTTTCTTTCAGATAAAACGGACTGCGGATCTGAAGCCCGCAGTCGGCCTATGGGCTTCAGGCCCATAGGCTTTTTTTTTTTGAAATTTGTGGGCCTGAAGCCCACAACAAGTCTGTGGGCTTCAGGCCCACAGACTCTGTTTTTTTTTGAAGAAATAATTGGCCTGTGGGCCTGAAGCCCACAGCCGGCCTGTGGGCTTCAGGCCCACAGGCTTTATCACTTTTTTTTAAATGTTAGGGTTTCTGTGGTGGTGGGGCCCGGCGCCGCCGGCGCCCCCTGCAGGGGGGCGCGGCCACGGGTTCAGCTTCTTGCATTAAACAAGTCTCGATCACATCACATGCATGCATGTAGTTTCAATGAAAAGTAATAACTCCAGCTGAAGATATAAGTTTACTAGATGCAATTCAATGAGTTAAAGAATAATCATATGAGAATAATTAAGCATTGTAAATTATTGAAACATAGTTATAAATCATTGGAGCATGAACATGAATCGTTAAAAATTGATCATAATGCATTGATTCAGGATCATGAAATTGTGAAAAATAAACATATTGCATTGCTTCATGAACATGAATTACTAAAATGTGAGCATAGTGTTTTTCTTTCGAAATTAAATGTTGCTAATTTAATTGTTGAAAAATTAAGTTTAGAAATTAAAATTTTAAAAGAGGAAACATCTTGTTCATAAGGGAATATAAACTTTTAAAAGCTAAAGTTGATGAACTTGAAAAAGAAATTTCTTTGAGTAAATTGAAACATGAAGAATTTGTTTTTAGGTTTAACAAAATTATAAAGAGCAAAAAGAATTTAAATGCAATTTATTCATGTCACCATGTTTCTAAAAATAAATTAGAGTATAATACAAAGAAACATGTTGATTTACATGCACACATTGATAAAAAGAGAAAATATGTTTTTATGTATAAAAAGTTTGCATGCAAGAAGGATATTAAATTCAATGTTTATAGTGAAGTGCATCATAATGATTTTGATAAATAATTTAAGATGCATCATAAATATTTTGTGAAACCACATAGAATGCATCATACTAGAAATCATATGATATCTATGTGGGTTCCAAAGAATGCATGTAACTTGGATAAAAATACATATATTGAAAATCTTTTGAATAATGTGCATTATTCTAGAAATTACAAGCATATGCATTCAAGGAAATCTGATTCTAAATGGATTTGTGTTTCTATTGAGTGATCATTGTTAGGTTGATATTCTATTGTTATAAGTTGGCATTAGTGGCACTAGTTCTGGAGAGCTCAGTTTGTGGAATCAGGATTGTTTTTGAGCAGTTTGAGCATAATGTTGTATGTTATGTTGCAACATAATGTTCAACATTCGGGATCTGAAATATTGCTTCGTTTGCAGAAACGCTGCTTTGGTCTACAGATCTGTTGTGGTGATCTCAGATCTGATTTGTAGCTTAGGATGGGGGTTTCTGTATTGGTCGATGAAATATCTTAGTGAGATTTTTCTGTTCCTTGTTGCCCGAATTAGTTACTTAATTGATGGAAGGAGATTTATTTAAATGATTTTACCCGAATGGTTAAATGACTCCTTGATCTGTGGGATTTCTTACCCGAAGTGATCCTAAATATATTGGCGGAATATCTGCATTAAAGAGGAAGTTATTTACTCGAAAATAGTGGTTACAAGATCTGCGGAAGATTTGTGCGGTTGAAGATTCTATATCTGAATGGTTTCAAATCTTGCATTATTGTTTAAATCTTCTCCAGATATTCGGTTGTATGCTAGTATGCATAAGATTTGCTGACGATGTGATTGAAGGCATCAATCCGCAAATATGGTATGAAAGATCTTATTTATTGGCCATGTTGTATGTTATGTTGAACGTTATGATACAACATAAGATACAACGTGTTATGTCAAAAGGTAGGAATCGAATGACGGTCTTCAGCGTTTATTGAAGGTGGATTTCTTATATCTCCTTTCAGATTCTTCTAAGTATTCTAGTATATATTGTTACAATTGAAGATCTGTTGGAGATATAATTGGAAGTTGCTATCTCTTGGAATTTGTTATAGAATCGGTTGGAGAGATTCTCGCCCGTAAATCAGTTGTTTAATGCTAGAGGATTTTGCAGAACCAATTGCCCAAATTAGTTCGGATTCTTGCGGGCTGCTGAATCTGCACAGATTGTTCAAGTTTCCTTCCATATCTACTCCGCAATTAAGGGGGAGCGAAGGATATATGGGTTGTGCGGTTTTGCAGCTAGGGCACGGCTTTTGCGAAAGTTGATCAAAGAACTCCGGGAGGAGGCTGACGACTACACACGTAGAGGATCAAGGGAGTTGATCTTTGTTAGGTCAGCAAGGGGATCTTGCACACACTGAGAGCTTGCACAAATTACTCCATGGGTTTGGTAGAGACCATCCAACACGGTTTGTATTGAGGGAGAGGTTGTTCCTCCTAGTAGAAAACATGGTATTAGTGATTGTAATCATTGATATTTAGCAGAGTAATTTATTTTTCTGGGCATAGCCCCGCATATGTAGGTGTGCGCACCGAACTGCATTACCAAGTTCCTTGTGTCACCTTGGTGTCTTTGTTTTATCGGTGTGTCTTATTTGATTTTACTCATACGTACTGAATTCTCAATTGATATTAGAGTAAGTCACCTGTGTCACTTTGTTATCAAAAGAGGGTGTGATCTTGGATTTCAGTACTTGAATCATGACTACACGAGAAGGTGCTTCCGTTGTTCTTCCTCCATTGCTCATTGGTACAAACTACACCTACTGGAAGTCTCGGATGCGTGCAATCATTAAGTCCCTTGACGAGAAGTCATGGATCGCTGTCATTGAAGGATGGACACCACCGATCGAAATTGACAAAGATGGCAAAAAAACACCTCAAGCCGGCAAGAGACTGGAGTCGGATTGAAGAACATGCGGCTATGTGCAATTCTAAAGCCATTAATGCTATTTTTCGGCTGTTGATGAAGAACAGTTCAAACTTATCTCTACCTGTGAGTATGCTAAAGAAGCTTGGGACATACTTCGAAACGTGCATGAAGGAACTAATGCGGTAAAAGCTTCTAAACTCCAGTTGCCAGCTTCTCAGTTTGAAAATCTAAGGATGAATGACGACGAGACTGTTGCCGAATTCAATGGAAGGTTGAGAGATATAGCAATGAGGCCTTCCAGCTTGGGAAGAAATATTCTCAAAAGAAGTTAGTTGAGAAAACATTGAGATCTCTTCCAGACAAATTCTCAGCCAAAGTTGCAGCCATTGAGGCCAAAAATACGTCCACCATGAGACTGGATGAACTTATGGGGTAACTTCAGACCTATGAAATGAATCTAAAGCGGAAGAAAATGGACAACGTAGTGGCCCTGAAAGTAGAAACTAGAGGTATCTCTAAAGAAGATAATGAATCGGGTGTAGATGAGGATATTGTCGTGTTGACTAAAAACATCAGTAGAATGCTGAAGAAGATCAGGAGTAAAGGGAAAAAGAAAGGAAAAGGGATGCAGTGTAGAGTATGTGAATGATTTGGGCACACACAAGTTGAATGTTCAAACACCTTGAAGAAGCAAAAAGGGACGTCCTCGACTAGTACCTGGATTGAAGATGATTCTGATGGGAGTGTTGAAGATGAGGACATCATCAGTGATTACATTGCCCTCACGGCCTCTTAGAAGAAGCGACCTGATTACAACACTCATAGTCATGTTGGATCAGATGTTGCAACATCAGGAACAACATCTGATAACAAACTAGCCAATGTCAGACAGAATGTTGCAACATCATGTATAACATCATCCACAACCGAATCAGATTCTGAAGCTGACAGCGATGAGGAAGTTAGTGACGATGATATCCGAACAGCATAACAGATGATGTATGAGAAGTAGATGCAAATCTGCAATATTAACAAAGTGCTAAAAGAGGAGAATGAAAGGCTGGAGAAAGAGAAGGATGAAGTCAAAATCAAATGTCTGAAAGTTGAGGAAAACTTTAGAGAGCTGGAAAGCAACTTCAGAAATGTTCTTCTCGGGGCTGAGAAAGCTGAGTGCACATTGGATAAGTGGAATTCTGGAAAAGCAAAGCTGGATGATATCTTGAACATGTGTAAGATTTCAGGAGATCGCACCGGAGTGGGATACAATAGAGGACCTTTCTTTAATGTGTCTGCTGAAAAAAGAAGTCAAGTTACTAAAGAACTTGAGAGAATGGGTTAGTGCAATAGCCATAATCAGAAGAAGAAACTGACTAGAGGCATAAAAGGTGTTCGTCCTATATGTGCTTACTGCAAGTTCATAGGCCATACTGAGAGAAACTACTTCAGTCGCATGCGACATTGGTCAGAAGGAAGAAATGTTAGACACCCTGATATGAAGATGAAGAAGCAATGGGTCAGAAAGTCTGAATTATACAACAGGAACATTACAGCTTCAGATAAAACACTTCATGTTGTGACTAATGTTGCAACATTAGATACAACACAGAATGATGTTACTAGAGATGTTATGACACCAGACTCGACATCTCCCCTCGACAGTCAATGTGAGCAACCTGTGCCAAATTCTCACGAATCTTCTTCTAGAATTATCATAGGGTTATCTCGCAGCTCTACTCATTGCTCATCCTCCACCAGTGCCATCGGATCTTCGCATGTACCTCTCCAGCACGGAAATCCACCGCTGTTCCATCTTCCGCGGCCTCTTCACCTATACCGGCTGACTTTCCCAAAGGTTGTACACTTCTTAGCTGTTTCCACCACATCCACGTCTCCAAATTTTGACAGCCTACTACCAGATGTGAGACCCGTTGGAGACCCGTAATCCAGGTGTGCATTCGAGTCCTCCTCATCCATGTCTTATCTCTCAGCAACTATCGCTTCAGAAACCGTATGTAGTGGATGTCTTGTCTGAGGTGATCTCTGCTCGGATTATTACTAGTAAGGGGGAGAGTGTGCTTTGGCTTATGGTGGCTCAAAGGGGGAGAAATGTGCTTGGTTGGTGCCCCTGATTTTGGGTTGTGCCACATAATGCCAAAGGGGGAGATTGTTAGGTTGATATTCTATTGCTATAAGTTGGCATTAGTGGCACTAGTTCTAGAAAGCTCAGTTTGTGGAATCAGAATTGTTTTTGAGCGGTTTGAGCATAATGTTGTATGTTATGTTGCAACATAATGTTCAACATTCGGGATCTGGAATATTGGTTCATTTGCAGACACGCTGCTTTGGTCTACAGATCTATTGTGGTGATCTCAGATCTGATTTGTAGCTTAGAATCTCGGGGGTTTCTGTACTAGTCGATGATATATCTTGGTGAGATTTTTCTGTTCCTTGTTGCCCGAATTAGTTACTTAATTGATGGAAGGAGGTTTATTTAAATCATTTTACCCGAATGGTTAAATGGCTCTTTGATCTATGGGATTTCTTACCCGAAGTGATCCTAAATATATTGGCGGAATATCTGCATTAAAGAGGAAGTTATTTACTCAGAAATAGTGGTTACAAGATCTGCGGAAGATTTGTGCGGTTGAAGATTCTATATCTAAATGGCTTCAGATACAACATGATGTGTCAAAGGCGGGAATATGGTATGAAAAATCTTATTTATTGGCCATGTTGTTTGTTATATTGAACGTTATGATACAACATAAGATACAACATGCTGTGTCAAAGGCGGGAATCGAATAACAGTCTTCAGCATTTATTGAAGGTGGATTCCTCAGATCTCCTTTCAGATTCTTCTAAGTATTCTGGTATATATTGTTGCAATTAAGATCTGTTGGAAATATAATTGGAAGTTGCTATCTCTCAGAATTTGTTATAGAATCGGTTGGAGAGATTCTCACCCGCAAGTCAGTTGTTTAATGCTAGAGGATTTTGCGGAACCAATTGCCCGAATTGGTTCGGATTCTTGCAGGCTGCCGAATCTGCACAGATTGTTCAAGTTTCCTTTCATATCTACTCCGCAATTAAGGGGGATCGAAGGATATATGGGTTGTGTGGTTTTGCAGCTAGGGCACGGCTTTTACGAAAGTTGATCAAAGAACTCCGGGAGGAGGCTGACGGCTACGCACGTAGGGGATCAAGGGGGTTGATCTTTGTCAGTTCAGCAAGGGGATCTTGCATGCAAGGGGAGCTTGCGCAAATTACTCCATGGGTTTGGTAAAGACCACCCAACACGGTTTGTATTGATGGAGAAGTTGTTCCTCCTCGTAGAAACGTTGTATTAGTGATTGTAATCATTGATATTTAGTGGAGTAATTTCTGGGCGTGGCCCCGCAGATGTAGGTGTGCGCACCGAACTGCGTTACCAAGTTCCTTGTGTCACCTTGGTGTCTTTGTTTTATCGTTGTGTCTTATTTGATTACTCATACGTACTAAATTCTCAATCATCTTTTTGAATCCAATAATATTTGAGTATCCATGTGTAATGCTTATTTCAGAAGATACTCATTTTTAATTTAAAAAGAATTTAGATTAAATTGTAGTTACATAATCTTCCATATGAATAGAATTTTTTTGATTTATATCATTAACCCAATTGACAAACACTAAGGACCTTAAATGAAAAAGGTGCCAAGTTTTTTAAAATTTTATTTTCAGGTATCCTAGTTGACAGGGGGACGTACATGTTTTGAAGCGATGCCTAAAATGAAAGAGGGAGAGATGTCATTATCTCCTAGACTCCTAACTTTTTGTTGATGAAAAATGCGGAGAAGAAATTTAGTATCAATAAAATCAAAGAGGATGCATCGATGCAGTGGGAGTATGCATATAGTCAGAGTGAGTAATTTAAATTTGTTTAAATTTAGTTAAAAAAATTTATTTGATTTATATATTTGTCATCATCAAAAAGGTAAAGAATGGTGGATATTGGATCCACAATACATGTTTTGTTGATGAGAAAATATTATATTTGGTCCAATGAATATTTTTAAGGTGAAAGGAACAAAAAGACCAAGTGAAGTTTGCTCAAGCATGGATGTCAATGCAAGAACACAAAGCAAAGCTTGACAAACATTAGGTGTTGGAGTGACACAAAGGAATCAAGAGCTTGAAGAATTCTATGACAAGAAGATGAAGAATCACAAGCTACATCAAGAGAGAAACAAGACATATTATATACTTGATGTAATGTTTTATTTCTTGTCTTAGATTTCATGTTAAGACCTTGAAAGATCTCTCTCTCTCTCTCTCTCTCTCTCTCTCTCTCTCTCTCTCTCTCTCTCTCTCTCTCTCTCTCTCTCTCTCTCTCTCTCGCGAATTCCTAGAAAAATAATTTAGAATTAATAGGAATTAATTCATATCAAAAACAGTAGAATTCATAGGCCAAACTATGCATCTATATGTGTGTTAGTCGACCATTATGATCCCCTATTCGACTAGTAGGCAACTGGTATTTAACATGTTTGTCTTGTATGACTAGATGACCAGAATACAACTCATAATCGACTAAATGACCAATTAGTCAACTAATGGTTGAACTCTAGTCGACTAATCATTAGGATGAAAACTGCTGCTCTGGATTGACTGACCTAGTCGACTATAGTGTATTAATTAGTCGTCTAGCTGACTCATAGTAACTAATCCTTATAAATGTGTTGACTAGCAACCCAACCATTGCAGAAAATTGTTTTTCCAGATATGAAGATGGGTCCACGTATGGGTCAGAAAAGGAAAAATACCTCCACTAACAGTCCATAAAGGGTGACAACATGGGACCCATAAAAACAATAAAAATAAAATTAATTCTAAGCATATGGGGGTCATGCTTGGTATATTTTTAGCTCTTTCTGGCTTTTAGTTGACGGTGACAATAATCTTTCCATACTAGCGTTGCATCAAAAAAACAGTGACAGTCGATTATGTAATGGAGATAACAGTATATTTTTGGCTAAATGTACAATTAAAGAGCTGAATTATATACGTAATTAACAATGCAAAAAGCCGAAAAATTTATGAAGTCTAACTTTTCTCTTTTTTTTATTTCTTTTTTTGGGCCTTGATGTCGTGGTAGGCATGCGGACATGTACGGAGTATCTATTAGCTTGTGGCTGGATAGTCACCAGATCTTCATATCATAACAGTCAAGAACGTTGACGAGCTGAACTCAAGTGGGAGTGTTAGTTCCGACTCCTCTGACGCTTAAATAAGAATCTAAAGAAGATAATTGATAAATAATCAAAATGAAGAGATAGAGATAAAAATCATTGGAATGAGCTTGATATATAGGGATTGTCAGAGCATAATTTAGTAATTGCACTTCTAGAATGAACCTACATGTTAAGGCTTGTCTGTGACTTGGGCCTTGAGGCCTCTCTCTTCCTTAGGCTTTGTGAGCCTCTTTTAGGGCAATACTAGAAATAACACGTGCACATGGTGCTCGGAGCAAAAAACCCCACAGAGAGGATGTTGTACATGCACGCAAACGACAAAAGATTGACAACAGTGGGTGTGTGTGGGCAGCATCGAGTGGTAAAAGGGGGAAAAGTGATTGCACGTCGAGGGCGTGCACAATCCAAGTAGGATGCACATGCCCTCCTCCCAAAAGAAGGAGTATCAAATGTAATATAAACCCGTGAGTACGGGGTCGAATCCACAGAGACAAATCGTTTCACAATCACAACCTCAATTGGTTAACGAATGCTAAAAGTGTTGGTACAACCAACTAAACTAACAAGTGTAGTGAGTGGAAATGTGGGGTGACACAGTCGAGCCAAACCCAAGGTAGACAGGGTGGAGACCAAAGTAGGAGGTAATCAAGCAAGGAGAAGTGTGTGTAATGGGATGTCGTTAGGTTTATGGGTTGATTAGCAACAGGTTCATCCCAAATGAATCAACCCTCGCATCTATTTCAAGGTATGCAGGGTTGTGCACATAAGTAATGCCCTTAAGGCACACCGGCGTTCTACGACCCCACCAAGGGTAATGCACGATTCATTGATGTGTTGATTAGTGGGTTGAAATCTCTAACTTAAGCTCGTGAGTCAATCCTTGCATCCGTGTCAATAGAATGTAAGGATGGTGCACGTAGGTGTGACCCTTAAGGTACACCACCGTTCTACGGCCCCAACAAGAGTATCGCACGACTCAATCAAACATAGGGCACAACCCATCAATCTACACTATCTAGCATCCATTTCAAGGTATGCTAGGTCTATTAATGCAAGAGATGAGCAATTACTAATCAATCACACAACTCTAGATAATCTCAATCCACACACAAATGGCTCTAGACCTTCATAATGAAAAACAACTTGATAATTATAAATGAGGAGCAAATAGCATTCATTACAAGACAACAATCAAACAACTATTTAATGACTCACCATCATTCAATAATCATTCAAATAATAAAATACAAAACAATATAGCTAAGTGTTACAAGAGAGGGGAAGAGATCACCAAATAGAACCCTAAAACCTAAGCTTCCCCCTTCCTTGAAGCTCCTCCAAGCTCTCCTAGCCTCCAATGGCCTCCAACCCTAGCACTAGTCTTTGGGGAAGAAGATAGGGGGTCTAAAACCCCCAATGAAATAGTAATTGGCCGAATGATCCCCATTACATCAGAGTTTAGGGGTTTTAAACCCCTAACGGATTGCATCCTAACCCTCTAAAGAAGCATCCAATGGCTTACAGCGAATAGGCAGAATTTGGGTTAAGAAACCCCCATTTCTCGCAACCCAGCTTTAGCAGAAAAAACCCGCGACAGGCGACTGTTGAACAAGGAGACAGTCGTCTGTCGTTGGTTAGGCAGGCAACAAATGTGAATTGCACAGGCGACGATAAATGACACAGGTGCATCTTTACTTCTCTATTATATTGTTTAATACGTTCGCGGATAATATTACTAATTTCATCAGCTCGAAGAGTTACCATTAGCGTCTCTTTTTCTTTTTCGGAAACAAAGGGAAAAAATAATGCCTAAACTCTAAACTTAAAAGTAGAAGGGCTAATTGCTTATTTCTTCCATGTCCCCAAGAATTCCAATATTAGCACTGATGGTACGGAAATGTAACTCGCTATTCAAACAACTATTCAGAGTTCCTAGAGCTCAATGTAAGGCTTGTCGGAAAACTTGTGGTCGGACCTGATTAATCACTCTTTGTTGTTCAATTGGTGCTTCAGTTGCATGCTGCAACAGTGGCCAAATCGACAGTAAGTTAGCTCTCTTTTGCCCTTCAGGAGAAGACAAAACAGTCAACTGTTGTTGAAAGAACATGCGATTGCACAGTCGTACAAGCGCATGTCAATCCTTCAGCAGGCGCATGTATTGCACTCTAGCTTGCTCCAGGCAGGGCTTCGAGATGACAGTCGACTATCGTTGTAAAGACAGTCGACAGTCCTGGCTCCAGGTTCGCTTCTCCATTTACTTGATTTTGTCCCCTTTAGGATTCCTGAAAATTCCAGAAAAATATGTAAAAATACAATTCATATTTATAAAGCTTTGGAGAGTGAAATTGTGCCGAAATAAAATCATACGCTCAAAATATAATGAATTAATGCAAATATAGTTAATGGAGCATGATTCAATGAGTTATATGCACAAAATGGGGGTAGTTAGGGGGAGTAAATATACACTTTTCACTACGAATCACACCCCCAACTAGCATTTTGCTAGTTCCTAGCAAAATAAGCGATAAATTCGGATTAAATGGAAAACATGCACCAAACTCAATATATCATCTGGCATAATCCAAATGTTATTTCCAAGTGATTTCAAAGCCAAAATACACAATGTATGAAAGTAAACAACAAATTATATTTTCTTCAATCCAATTCAAAGAAAAGTAAAATAATAAGCACCGTATCACATTTATTGGGATATATCACAATGTCATAGTTTCCAAAATTCAAGGAAATGGTCAAAACAAAAGAAATTTCCTCTAAGTTCTGGGAGATGAGATTGCATCACTCATGTGGCTTATTCTTTCATTTGTTCATTCACTTTTTCTTTTTCTTTTCTTTTTCTCTCTTTTTTGTATTCTTTTTGTTTTAGTATGCTTATGTTTATGTTTTGCATTCACGCAATAATGCTATGAAATGCAAACACGGCCACCTTTTGCATACACGCGATAATGCTATATAGGCAAAGGGATAGAATGCTCACCTAAATCTCATCTTTGGCGTCCTCCCCAATGTTTCCTGGGACACCAGCTACTCAATTTGATTAGAAAAAACATTCACTTATATTAACTCTCTTTCTCATTCTAAACACGAGTTATCAACTCATTCACCCACTCCTTAGGAGGAAAACAAAACATAAACCATTGGCCACACCTCATCCAATCAAAAACTAATCCATTCATCCCAATTTTTGCAATCACTTACACCAAACTATTCTCAAATTATTTCAAAGAGAGTATCACAACATATAAAATAGTTTCATACATGGCATATTAACATTTGACTCCAAAATGGAAAAGAAATTAAAACATGTCAATCAAACATCTATAAAGTTGATACCAAAATAATGATCCAAAAAACTTGCATGGCATTAAGCATGTAGGGACTAAGCAAAAGAAATGTGAAGGAAGAACGGATGGAGGCACCAAAATGATATGCTTAAAATGAATGAATGAATGATGATGACGAATGCGAATTTTTTATTAATATCAAAATTTTCAAAACTACCCAAAACTAGCATCCAACTTCATAGTTCACTCCCCCAACTAGAAATGAGCATTGTCCTCAATGATTGAAGTGAAAACTAGATATTATTCAACGATGCTAGTGGGAAAACACGCAAACTAAAGATAACATGCAAAAACAAACTAAATTTTTATTTTATTTCTTTATTTACACTAAGTAAAGGAAGGAATACACCTTAGCAAAAGGTGGATCCCGAATATGTAATAGTGGAGGCAGGTGCTCTAACATCTCCTTTCGTTCCTCTGCCAGCTGCTTTGGAAACGAAGCTCCTCTAGCTTCCTTGGATCCTAGCAACACAACTCCCAACATCTCCCTAGAATATGCTCATGTGTCCTGCGGGAGACAAGCTGTGTCAATCCAAGGAAAAGAAATTTGACTTCCAATGAAGGAAGTCCAAAAAGGGTCGTCATAATAAAAATAAGGATATGAATATGTATGACGACGATCTAAATCTAATATATATGGAAATGAAGCTTGAGATTCAGAAATGAAGGGAACAGTGTGATGAGAACTTCCCCGAATGGCGATGCTATTGCCTGGCTGATGCGAATCCTCAGGATGAGGGTGAAATGGCTGCCGAGGCAAGTGTAGAGGAGAAGGCAGCGCAGGCTCAATGTGAATCATCTCGCAGTCATTGTCGCTTGTCGCATCCTCGCCATCGAAGGTAATGGCCTCTGCCGTCATCCCTGAACTCTGTGGTCCACCCGGAATATCATCGTCGTGGATGATGGACTGATGCGTGTCCTGAGGTGTCTGAAGTGATGGCTGCTGAACTGAATCTGTATGGAGGGAGGGCTCGGGCTCCAAAGTAGTCTGTAGGCTGTATCCCGTACACTCATCCTCCTCAATACCACCATAGTAAACCATCTCAGCAGTCCACCCAAGATGCTCGCACACCTCCAGCTGTGGCAATGGATCAGATAAGAAATGTGACTCAGGCACTCCGATGTCATCTATCTCACTCTCACCTAGACACAACTCCATCTCATCATCACCACCAACCCAACGAAATTGCATCGTGTCTCCAACATGGGTGACACACACTCCATCATCCATCTCCTCCTGCTCCTCAACGTATAATCTCTCAACATCCTCTGCCTGGCTCTCATGCAACCCAACATCATGCTCTGCTAGATATCCCATGGGGTCTCAAGAAAAAGTGCCCAAGGTTGGCTCCTCAAACTGACATTGGACCTGCTGCTCTGCATCCTTAAGTGGAACTAGGGATTGGCCATCATCCTCATATCTAAGTGACGGCTCTCCAGATGGCGCAATCCACTCCCACTCTGCAAGGTCCCTCTTGTACAACCATGCATCCTCTGTAGTGTATGCAAAGAAATCTCCACTGCTGCTCATCTACACAAAGTCCCGTGTCGACGGCTGCAACCTTGTGTAGAAAATCAGAAGTAGATCCTCTGCGCTGAAAGCATGGCATGTACACCCAAGCACTAACCCATCAAACCTCTCCAAAACCTGACAGTAAGTCTCACCATTAAACTGGATAAAGCTCTCCATCTGTTGCTCAAATGCCTGGCGCATCTGTAACCGATTCCTGTAATAAATAGGAAAGAAAGCTCGAAGGAAATCAGTCTGAAAAGAAAGCTAAGTAGAAAAATAATCTCGAGGAAAAGCATCAAACCAAATCATAGCATCATCTCTCAAAGTATGTCGGAACACTTTAAAATAAATAAAATCTGCACAAATGTTCTCATCAAACAAATCCTCAAACTCTTCTCTACACCATTTTTCAAACTTTTGCATAAAAGAACTAGGATTTTCCAACCCCATACCGTGAAAGAACAGTGGTAGTTGGGAGTTCTCCACATAAGCATCGCTAAAGTTTGAAAATGGATCCATAAGAAAAAAATTATTTACAAAAGATGTTTAAGATAAAAGAAAGAAAGAAAGAAAAATGCTCAAAAAAGTATAAAATAAATAACCAAAAAGACTCAACACAAAGCTGAAAGTACTACACTTAAAGTGTCCAAAACCAACCAAAAATGTGAATGTGAAAACCGTTGTTCCTGGCAACGGCGCCAAATGATTGCACGTCGAGGGCGTGCACAATCCAAGTAGGATGCACATGCCCTCCTCCCAAGAGAAGGAGTGTCAAATGCAATATAAACCCGTGAGTACGGGGTCGAATCCATAGAGACAATTCATTTCACAATCACAACCACAATTGGTTAAGGAATGCTAAAAGTGTTGGTACAACCAACTAAACTAACAAGTGTAGTGAGTGGAAGTGTGGGGTGACACAGTCGAGCCAAACCCAAGGTAGGTAGGGTGGAGACCAAAGTAGGCGGTAATCAAGCAAGGAGAAGTGTGTGTAATGGGATGTCGTTAGGTGTATGGGTTGATTAGCAATAGGTTCATCCCAAATAAATCAACCCTCGCATCCATTTCAAGGTATGCGGGGTTGTGCACATAAGTAATGCCCTTAAGGCACACCGCCGTTCTACAGCCCCACCAAGGATAATGCACGATTCATTGATATGTTGATTAGTGGGTTGAAATCCCCAACTTAAGCTCGGGAGTCAATCCTTGCATCCGTGTCAATAGAATGCAAGGATGGTGCACGTAGGTGTGACTACACCACCGTTCTACGGCCCCACCGAGAGTAGCGCACGACTCAATCAAACATAGGACACAACCCATCAATCTACACTATCTAGCATCCATTTCAAGGTATGCTAGGTCTATTAAATACAAGAGATGAGCAATTACTAATCAACCACACAAACCTAGATAATCCCAATCCACACACAAATGGCTCTAAGCCTTCATAATGAAAAACAACTTGATAATTATAAATGAGGAGCAAATAGCATTCATTACAAGCCAACAATCAAACAACTATTTAATGACTCTCACCATCATTCAATAATCATTCAAATAATGAAATACAAAACAATAGAGCTAAGTGTTACAAGAGAGGGGAAGAAATCACCAAATAGAACCCCAAAACCCCAAGCTTCCCCCTTCCTTGAAGCTCCTCCAAGCTCTCCTAGCCTCCAATGGCCTCCAACCCTAGCCCTAGCCTTTGGGAAAGAAGATGGGGGTCTAAAACCCCCAATAAAATAGTAATTGGCCGAATGATCCTCATTACATCAGAGTTTAGGGGTTTTAAACCCCTAAGGGATTGCATCCTAACTCTCCAAGGAAGCATCCAATGGCTCACATCGAATAGGGAGAAATTGGGTTAAGAAAAACGCATTTCTCACAACCCAGCTTTAGCAGAAAAAACCTGCGACAGGCGACTGTCAAACAAGGCGACAATCGTCTGTAGTTGGTCAGGCAGGCGATTGCTGTGAATTGCACAGGCGACTATAAATGACACAGGCGCCTGTCTTTTGTGCTTCAGTCGCCTGCTGCAGCAGTGGCCAAATCGACAGTAAGTTAGCTCTCTTTTTTCCTTCAGGAGAAGACAAAACAGTCGACTGATGTTGAAAGAACAGGCGACTGCACAGTCGTATAGGCGCCTGCTGTAACGACTGCTTTTCATGTATCTGGATTTAATATGATATAATATATGTTTTGGTGGATTTTCTCCTCTTGCGTGGTTTTCGTCTCCGTAGTTTTCATTTTCGATCGATTCGTCGTATTTTCTCGTTTCTTCCTTAGGATCGTCGATTTCGAAGTGTGTCACTCGTGACGGACTTCATAACGGTCATATCTAACTATTAGATCAAGCCTAGGAGTCTAAGGAATCGATCCCGGGGCCCCGCGCTCCGTATCGGAACTTTTCTGTGCTCATTAGCCGGTGTAAGAAGGGCCACCGACCGACTAGATGACGATCCAGTCGGTCGGCAATCCTTCTTGGACCGACTAGTTAGCTTTCTAAATTTCTCAGGAGTTACTGTTTATCGTTAGTCGGTCTAAGAACGTTGGTTGACCGACTAGGTTGCAAACTAGTCGGTCAGCAATGCTTCTTGAACCGACTAACTTATCATCTTATTTTTGTATCAGCTACTGTTTACTCTTAGTCGGTCTAAGAACGTTCATCGACCGACTAGATGCCAAACTAGTCGGTCAGTACTTGTTCATGGACCGACTAACTCTAGAATCCTATTTTCGTTCAGGAGTTACTGTTTGCACTTAGTCGGTCTGCGTTGGTCGACCGACCGACTAGTTTCCAAACTAGTCGGTCAGTGGTTGCTCTTTGACCGACTAACTAGTGTTAAAACCCTAATTTCTGGGCAGCCGCCAGCCCAACCTATTTAAACCCACCCCAAACGACTTCATCTTCTCCAACACGACCCAAAACCCTAAAAACTTCCCCCTTCAGCCCCCATCTTCCTCCAAGCTCCATTTCTTCATTCCAAGCCTCAAATCCATCATCCAAACCATCCATTCACTCCATCCACCTCTCATCTTCCCCAAATCTCCATCAAAACCCATCAAAATCCCCAAATCCCCCAAAACCCTAGTTTCCCCAAACTTCTCCATTTGCTTCCAGATCTGATCCTAGGGTTCCCCGGAGTGTTTCTTCCGCCTCCTCTCGGTAAGAAATCGATCTACCGTTGTTTTCATATCATATTGTAATTTTTATGAAACCCTAATAAAATACTTGTGTTTTGATGATTGTTCCCCATAACAGCGATTCCACGTAAGCTAGCATCCGCGGAAACGAACCTTCGTAACCGTCATCCCCGGTGATAGGCAAGTGAAACTTGCCACCTAGGGTTTAGGCCATGTTTTAGGCCAATTGCTTAATGTAGGCGTAAAAGAGGCTAGGCGACGAAATGATACTCGCCTAGGCGCAAATTGGGGAACTAGCTTGACAACGAAGCTAGTTCCGACATATATCATGTTGCACAATTACCATGTCATATTTACTTTCCATTAACGGTACACGAATATGTTCATGTCATTGCATCTCGCCTGTCACGTTTAAATTCAATTAACGGTACGCAATTATCTGTTCCTAGCATTGCATTTTGATTGTCGTCGTGATTGTGTAGCACACGCTACAATGCTATTATTTTCCTGGCTCGTGTACCAGAAGCGAGCCCTGTAGTTGGAAACCCCAACGCTCGACACATATGGGTGGGGTAAGAGATAAGCGGACTGAGCCGAGTGGCCTGATCCGCCACTCCGGCCAGCAGGTGAAATCTCTAGTGTTCAAGTGATTAATAGTGATAGAGATAAGCGGACTGAGCCACGAGCTGGCCAGCAGGCGCCTATTGCACTCTAGCTTGCTCCAGGCAGGGCTTCGAGATGACAGTCGACTGTCGTTGTAAGGACAGTCGACTGTCCTGGCTCCAGATTCACTTCTCCATTTACTTGATTTTGTCCCCTTCGGGACTCTAGAAAAATCCAGAAAAATATGTAAAAAATACAATTCATGTTTATAAAGCTTTGGAGAGTGAAATTGTGTCGAAATAAAATCATATGCTCAAAAGATGATGAATTAATGCAAATATAGTTAAGGGAGCATGATTCAATGAGTTATATGCACAAAATGGGGGTAGTTAGGGGTCGTAAATATATACTTTTTACTACGAATCAAAAAGCATGGGCCAAATCGGAGAAATAACCCTCACAAAGGATGCAGTACACGTGTGCAACTGACGAAAGAGTGAGAAGAGCTGGGGGTGTGTCTGTGGGCAGCGTCGAGGGTAAAAGGGGGGAAAAGCATGTGAAAAAATGCAAAAAGCATATGGGGAAAGGAAGGGGACTAAGTGCAAAAAACGTAAGGTAAAAAGTGGAAAAGAATCAATGGCAAACCAGTAAATAGAGGGAAGATGGAGGGACATTTGGGTTGCATGAAAAAGTATTGGCACTCATGTAAATAAATAAAATTATGGGGCTTTTCTTTGGGATTTACACAACATCACCCAACAACACACACAACCCCACACGCATTCCCCAAGTGGGCACCACTATGATGAGGTGGCAGTGGCACCCTTCTCCCCTTGCCATATGGGACAAAGATGCCATGTGGGACAAATGTCCCATCAACAACCCTCATTTGTAATATAGAATATAGTAGACCTCAACGTTGGCTTATTCTATTTCAACTCGAACAATTTCTAGGTTATGCGAATGTATTACAGTATAAAACAGAAATCGAGATCAATGACAATGCAAGCAAATAAAATTGAACAAGATCATGAGTAAGTGGTGAGCAAGTGTTACGTAGAAGCAGATAGTTTCATTATTTCAAAGGGAGAAAGTGACAAATTGCATAAGAGATTCACATATCTTGTAGTCTTCTTTCATATCACCCATTATGAAACGGAACAAAAAATTATGATGGGCCAAAAGCAAACCTTTTATAACATATATTAATTTTTTATTTTTTAAATCCTAAAATACTCAAAATATCATTCAACGAGTACGAATATAAGCAATGGTAAGTTCCATTAACATTGTATGTATTATGACCAATGTGTCACTAAACATCTTTGAAAATTATTTTAACAAAAACCGACATTAAATATGAAATGTTAGTGTTCACGTGCCAACAGAATATGATTAGTGCATGCAACTTTTTAAGGCTAGTTTCTATTAATATTGTGTTTAGAAACACATTGACCGTCTGGGTTCTCTAGCCGTCCTGTACAAAATGGGAGTTCACGGCTATCTACGCTCGCCCTAATCCTTGTGTTTGCTTTTCCTTCTGGCTTGCTATCAGGCAGTGGCCGGTTCCATAAGGCTCTTATGAGTCCTTCCGATTGAATTTAACACTATCGCCAAACCCTCGGAAAAACTGGGTGGAGCTGTGGCTAACTATACCCAGTGTGCCTGGCTCCAGGATTGGACGCTGACGTGTGGCATTATGAACATTGGCTTCCAGGGTCCTATTTTCACCTGGTATCGTGGGAGGTCCAGGAACGCATTGATTGTGTCTTAGGCAATCATTAATGGACATTGTTATTCCCCTCCTTCTCTATCACTCATCTTCCTCGAACTAAGTACGACCATTGCCCTCTCCTTATCCACCTATCTACCCATGGTACCCATAATGTGGGCCCCAAGCCGTATAAAATGCTTTCCACTTGGTTCTCTCACCCTCACTTCCTTAATATTGTCTCCTCATCTTGGTCCTCTATTTGTAACCTCTTGGATTCTTTTAAAGCTGTCTCCTGGTGGCTTCTAAGTGGAATGAGGTGGTCTTCGGGGATATCTTCCGTCAAAAGAAACATTTGCTGGCTAGAATTCGTGGAATCCAATACAATTGTTTCTTGGCTTTAATCCCTTCCTTGCCAAGCTCGGTAAGTCTTTGTGTGATGAATATGACCTCACTTGCTGTCAGGAGGTGATTTTCTGGCATCAAAAATCTCGCAGAAAATGGATCATGGATGGTGACCGCAATACTAAGTATTACAGTGATACTACTATGGCACAGAAACAACACAACTGGTGTACTGGTCCCTCTAGGGTGTTGGCTCATGGTGCTCTAACCCCCTTGAGATGAATGTTATGGCACATTAATTCTTCATATGTCTCTATAAGGATGATGACCCTACCTACACCCCTTATAATACACACGGTGATTTTCCAACCATCCTAGACGCTGACTTGGATGTTATAAGAGGTCACGTCTCGGATCTCGAAGTCTTACATACCCTTCGTTCTATTAAGAGTAACGATGTCCAGGGACCTGATGGTATCCACGTAGGCTTCTACAAGCAATACTGGCAGCATTGTGGTCCCTCACTCGACCAATTTATTTTGGACCCTTTTGCCACCCAATCCTTCAATCGTAGCTTTAACGATACCATCCTTATCTTGATCCATAAGACCCCTGACCCCACTTTGGTCTCCCATTACCGTCATATTAGCCTCTGTAATGTGACCTATAAGTTACTCAACAAAGATATTACAATCCGGCTCAAGCCTATTATGAGTCACCTGATCTCCACCCATCAATGCAGTTTCCTCCCTGGGCATATGATCAACTACAACATCGTTATGGTCCAAAAGATTACCCATTCCATGAGGATTAAGACCAATGGTAACGACCTCCTGGCTATTAAGATTGACCGGGAGAAGGCCTATGAGCGTGTAAAATGTGACTCCATCTATGACACTCTTTACGGTGTGGGCCTCCCTACCTATATTGTCTAACTTATTAAGCATTGTGTCTCCTCGATGTCTATGAGCATTTGCTAGATTGGGGTTGCCTCCCAGCCCTTCCATCCCTATAGGGGGATTCTTCTGGATGACTCTATTTCCCCTCACATTTTATTCTTTGCTTGGAGCGGTTCTCCCAAACTATCATCAGGGAATCCAACTCAGTGAGATGGAAATTTGTAAGGGTTTCTCGGCACAGTCCCCCTGCTCACATCTCCTGTTTGCTTATGATATGTGTATTTTCTGTAATGCTTCCTTCGACCAGGCCACCCTCATTTGGGATGTGCTTCTTTAGTTTAGCACGAGCTCAGGCCTCAAAGCGAGCTCGGCCAAATCCAACATCTACTTATAACGCAATGTGGACCCTTCAATTGCATCTGGTATATATGACATTCTGGCCTTCCCCATTTTCCCTGACTTGGGGTGTTACCTTGGTGTTCCGGTTATTCATGGGAGGGTATCCTCCAACACCTATAGTGGCCTTATCTCATGCATTATGGCTTGCCACAATGGTTGGATAGCTAGGTCTTTATCCATGGTTGGTAGGATCACCTTAGCCTAGTCAGTTCTCCAAGATATCTCTCCTACACTATTCAGACCTCTTTCTTCCCCCAGCAGACCTGCGATCGCATAGATAATCTGGTCCGCTCATTTATTTGGGGGTCCTCTACCAATTCTAGTAAGGTTCATCGGATCTCCTGGGACCAATTGTGTTGCCCTAAGAGTCATGGAAGAGCTGGGCTTCGGAGGGCTAGGGACCAAAATCTGCCCTGTTAGCTCGTCTGTCCTAGAAGCTCATGCAATCTCCCAATTGTCTTTGGAGCAAGTATAATCTTGGTTCTACCCACATCCTCCATCTAAACCCTAAACGGACAGGCTCCTCTGTCTGGTCCGCCATTAAGAAAAGCTGGGAAGTTGTCTTGGGCGGAATGCAGTGGAATATTAGGGACGGTCACTCAGCCTGTTTCTGGTATGATCCCTGGATCCGAACATCCTCATATTTCCCATATCGTTAACCCTATACCAGAAACTCGATTTCTATAGGACACTATCTCGAAGTTTGTTACTACCGCAGGCCACACTTGCTTCTTCCTCATGAGATTTGTCAGAAGATTTCAGCCATAAGTCGCCCTATGGAATCATCCGTCCCCATGATGTGATTTGGCCTCGTGATGGTTCAGAAGATTGTACAGTCAAGAACACCTACAATTGGATTGTCAAAGCTGTTTAGCCTTCCCTATCTCATTCGTAGGCCATTTGGAGATGTTGTGGTCCCCAAAGGATTCGATCATTTCTTTGGTTTGCACGTCAAGGAAAAGTGCTAACCAATCAGAAACGCCTCCATAGGAGGCTATCTTCTACAGCAGAATGTCCCGTATGCCACACGTCCCTAAGACATTACTGTATTGTCTTAGGGACTGTGGCCAGGTAGGTCAATTTGGCTTGAATTACCTAGGAATTCCCCAATGTTTTCTTCTCTATAGATGCATGTACTTGGTTGGACAGGAACCGTGTCACTTATTCTAGGAGGAGAGCACGGTCCACATGGTCCCAGCTCTTTGGGATTACTTGTTTGTTGTTGTGGAAGAAGAGGAATGCCACGGTTTTTAAGGCCGATCACCGGTGGGGCATGCCAATCCAGCGGATACGACATTTGGCGTCTTCCTATGCTAGAGTATCAAGTATTCTATCAAGAGTGGGCCTGAGGCATAGCAGTTCTCAGCTCCAACAGTGATGCTCTAGCTCTACATATATGGGCTGGGTCAAAATCAACACGGATGGTGCAATCACCGGCGACTCCTCTAAGACCAGTACAATGGGGTGTGATCATGGAGTCAAAAGGGAATCTGGCCATGTGGATTCCCAGCAGGCACTCACCTGTGTGCCCATGTTGCGGCAGAACTATAATCTATTCTCTATGGTTTGAACCCATCGTGGAACATCGGGCATAGGAGTGTTATATCGGAAACGGACTCATGAGCAACAATCAAGTTAATCGAGGCACGAGAACTCAACCGTCTATTCATTTAATCCCTTCTTGTGGCCAAACGTCTTCTTCAGGGTCAATGACAAGTTATCCTCGATTCATGACCATATGTGCTTGCTAGCACCTCATGTTTAGCAATAAAACCAAATCGTTCTAAACGGTGTATCATTGTGGGCCATACGTCAAGCTTTCTAAATCCCAAAAAAGCCGAAAGAGAATAGACGTGGAAGGATTCCCAGTCCTTTCTTTCTTTCTTTATCGGTCTAAAAAAATCGTGTCGTGCTCTTTCTTCCATCCTTGTCAACCTCTCATGAGTCAGCCTTATTAAGAAGTCTCTTGCCGATCCAAACTTCTCTCTTCATCTACCAAGTTCCAGCAAATTTTTATTCTGATTTTGATAACAAATTAAAACTTAATAATATTAATATTATTATCCTCCTAATTAAACCATTTCCTTCCTATATAAACTCACCTCTCTGCTGCGGCTGCTGCTTCTATTACGCAGGGTTTCTGACTGATTGATTAATAGAGAAATTCCCAAATGGAGGAGGCGCAGGGTATGTATCCTTTCTTCTCTAATGGCCTTGGCCTTTGGATTTTCTGAGTTGGGTCTTACTCCTTTCCCTGTTTGCATTCTAAAGCTGCAACCTTTTTCCAGTTTCCGATCCCTGTTTTTTTTTTGATCAATGTGTTCATCCTTGATTTTTGGGGGGTTAAGGATGAGATGCAAATAATGGGTTCTCTTTAATTTTTTGGGATTCAGTTTGATTATGCGATGAAGTTGCTTCTTTTGTTGCCATTATTGGCGAGTATTCGAGATCCAGTTATTTGTGTCTGTTGCTCTATCGACTTTGAATTGGTCTTCGTTGTCTATTTGAGAAATGGGGAAGAGGATTGCGATTCTAGGCTTCTGTTTGTTGGGATTTGGAGCCGTAAACTTATAATATGAGTTGAATTATCTATCCATTTGGAGAAAGTATTTAATATATTTTTTATTTCTATAATTTTTTGCTTCAATTTGTATCCATAGGTTTACAAAGTGAAAGTTGATTTCAATCCGGATCAATGAGAAAATAATTTTGAGGAATATCCTGTTAAATCCTTGAATTTTGAATGGTTAAATATTATGATTTTGCAATTGAAAATTTGTCTCTAAAATGTGTGAAAGAAGATGTAGTAAACATTACGGATGTGAAATTTGTTTTGAGTTACTACATGATTAGATGATAGATATATTACAAATCATTTTCTTTCCTTCTAATGCTATTTGTATGCTTGTACTCCACAACTTTGAGATGGTGATGGCTGATTTATTTATTTGATACCTTTTCTTTTTCCTCGAGTCAGAGAATTTGGAATCAAGATTTCATAGTCACCTTTTTATGTTAGCCATAGAATTTGGAATCAAGAATCTTGCATCATGGAAAACTTCAACTTCTCTTTTCCTTTTTCATAGATAGTGAAAGCTGATTTGATTGACTTCTTTCTTGCTCTTTGGTGAGTCATAAAACGTCACCTTAAGAAACTTATGTCAAGTTAACTTCTTGGTTTCCTCCATTATATTCCTCATCCAACTCTTCTGTGTGTTGTCATCATCCATTTCTATGTTATCATTGTCAATTTGTTTTGTTTTGTCTGTCGCTTATTGATTATTCTTTCATAGGTGATCTCAAGTCTAATGACGGTGTGGGTTAATTCACGAATTTTTAAAAGATCAAGAATTATTCGCTACTTTTTCCGAACAGTTCACGAATGAATATATTTTGAGGTGTTTTTTTGGAAAAATAAGTCAATTATTCGCGATTTATTTGAAAAATTCGTGCATAATTCGTGAATATTTCGAATAATTCACAAATAGAAAGTAATAATGTTCTTGATTTTTTTTAAAAATTCACGAAATATTAACAATTTTTTGATACAAAATTATGAATAATTCGTAAATTCTTTAACAATAATAACTAATTATGTTTGCTAAAAAATATAAATACATGAAAGTGAGAGAAATTAGTTTAGCTCTCATTTCCCTCATTTTCCATGGGTCAAGAAGAGGAAAAACTGACAGAAAAGTTTTAATATGAATTTTCCTTTGTTTTCTTTCATTTTTATTTTCATTTGCTTTTTCTTTTCAACCAAATAATGGAAAATAGTTTTCCTTATAACTTTCTTTCCTTTTCTTTCCTTTTCTTTCAAACCAAACACACCCTTTATGAATTGTTTAAGGGGAGAAAAATACATATTAACTGGAAAATAAACTTAATGAACATAAGTATGTAACTACAATGCCATGCTCAGTGGGTCAGAATGTTAAGCAATAGGAGATGTACAAAGACTGCGTGTAGTTGAATCAAGATTGTTGAGAGATGATGAACCTCATGACACTATAAGATAGAATAAGGAATGTAAGTGATGTGCACTTACAAGATGTTAGAAATAGCTGAATTGCCCTTCTCGTCATTGACCCGGTTTTAATTTTATGACAGTTGAAGAGCTAGATAACTGATTAAGGAAATTGGGGGAGAGAGCAGAGGTAGCTAAACTTGGGATGCGAATAGCTTAGACATTTGCGCTGGAGATTGATGAGTGCACCAGTTTGTAGGATTGATAGGATCATAATTGAAGGAGATGCTAGGAAAAGGTAATGAATAGAATTGGGAAGCACGGATATGCCATTAACATAGTGTCCTCCATTGTGTTGCACATAGGACAGTGGAAGGTGGGGCCGATATTCCTATGATTGAAAATATCAGTCATGAGCACCCCATCAAATTAGGCAACCCAAGCAATAATACTCGCCTTAAGTGGGACTATCATCTTCAAAATTTGCAATGTCTGTAACGGGGATTTAATTCTCACCAAAGCAGTAATCCATATGACTTTTATGTACCACCACTACTTGAGCTGAATGGAGAATGTGGATGGGAGATCTGGGATAAACGTTTCGTTGTTGCTTCTGTTTTTTGTTTTGTTAATGGTATCTGGATGATTCATATGTCAAAATTTTGACATTGCCAGTTGGAGGATGCTTCATGGACATTCTATAGAGCCCAAAATATGATGTGTCATTATATCAAGTTATCAAGTTGATGTCACCTTCTCACTTCAGTTTTAAAACTTAATCTCAAAGATTGCAAGTCACTACCATGTCAAGTACATGTCTAAATTACATCTATCCAACAATGAACCACGTATTGTTGTTTACAATAGTCTATATGCATATTTTATAGCACTTCCCTTAGAAGTTCATGATTTTAGAAGTATCCTTTGTCTGGTTCTTTCATGCCTATGGTGGCTTGATGCCATGACTGGTGTCCATGTAATATGAGGAGCTATTGGGCTTTTGTTGATTATAAGGGCTCTCCAGTAACCCTCGATACATTTTTACCTGTGTTTATGCATGTTGCTATGTATTGTATCAGTTATACAGGAAAGAACACAAATTATTGGATCTTTCCTCATTTCACCCACTTGTAAGTCTGCAATTTCTCCTTTGATTATAGAAATATTAAAATAGAATCTGAATTGGCAGGTTTATTTCTTGGAATGTGAACCGTTTCTCCCCCTTTATTATGCTTCACCACCCTCTATTATTTTCTACATTAAAATGCTTGCACAGTTGAGAATACATAGAGTAGATAACAGATGTACATGTGATCAATCACTGATTTTGACGATATTGTTCCAGTTGTGGAGGCCAAAGATGGGACCATCTCTGTTGCTTCTGCATTTCATGGCCATCATGAAGGTAAATAGATGTTGGTTTTTATTTTGTTTATTTTTGTTGATGCCCTTATATCTCAACCGCCCATATATAGCATGAAACAAGCTTAATGCTTCTTTGTCAGTTTACCGCATGCATATGGAGTATTTGCTCTTTCGTCCTCAATTGTCTCATTCTTTAGCTGATTCAGTTATGTTATCCATCAGTTGTTCAGGACAAAGATCATGAATTCTTATCGAAAGCAATTGATGAAGCTTACTGTGGAGTAGACTGCAGCGATGGTGGGCCTTTTGGGGCAGTGATCGTTTGTAATGATGAAGTAGTCGTGAGCTGTCATAACATGGTCATGAAGAACACAGATCCTACTGCTCATGCTGAGGTGACAGCAATTAGGGAGGTAAATCTTGGGGAACAGATTACATATTATCATGTTCATTTTCTTCCCCCGTGTCATATTTTCTTGATCATGTCAACTGCTAAATTAGTAGTGTGATTCTAACCCCTTGTACCACAGGCTTTACATAAATGAGAATCATTGACCAGCATGATTCATACATGTGTATCTTAGTTGGCAGTGCAATTGCTTTATGCTCGTGCGTATTGTGAAAAGAACACAAGACACCAAAAACGAAAGGATGCAAAGACCTTTTCCCTTGACAGGGGCAGTCAGTATTCTTTAGATCACTTGAATTTAAAAATTTCCAAACACCTTTACCAATCGCTTTTGTTTGATCTGAAGAGAGGTCACCTCCGAATTGGATCATCGCAGCTTATTAGGAGCAAAAGGTTAGAGAAACCACAACTGCACAGCATCCTTGTGTAAGAGTGGGGAAGCCTCTGTGGCTTTTTTATGCATCTCTTCAAAGTAAATTAGTATGACCAAAAGATATCTCCATATATTGGCATCTCCTCAGGCAAGTTTGGTTACATAAATCTACATGGTAGCAACATGGAAAGCTTGCATGGTAAAGTTTTCCAAGAAAATTTATCCAAGGGCTGGTTGTTTTGTTGTTTTAGAAAGATGAGTAATGGAGAAGAAACGATATTATTTTATTCAAATTAAATAATAAAATATCTAATTTTCAGTTTGCTCATGAGTGAACCGTAAAACTTAGTTTTACCACCGTTCACTCGAGATAAAAATAACTATTTTTTCGTTTTGATCGAGTAGATGAATTCAAAAAAAAAAAATCATGACAAAGCGAACTATGGCTGTCAGAATAGATGCGTTTTTGGTGAAGCTTTTCATACAACCAAACATAAAGTTTTAAAGAAAAATGCTTCTACATGTCCCCTGCATCCAACCAAATATGCTATAATTCCAGCTGGGTAGTAATCCCAAACTGGGCCTCCACTATATCACCCTAAAAACCTAGTTATCGTTTAATCGAACTAGGGTCTAAGCATAACGCAATGTCCCAATCAACACAGGCAAAGGGTTCTTTGTTTATTCATGTAGTCAACTAACCCATAACTGTATGTATTAGGCTAGTTAACTGCCAGAGACTTTTCAGGTTGCACTTAATAAGCTGTCAAGTTCCTGCCATGCTATAAGTAGCGACATAGGTAAATATCAAGATGAATGTGTGCAGAATTGCAAATTGTAGATGATTGAATCAAATTTCAACATATATGATTTCATGTTCATACCCTAATGTGTTAAGTTCGGATGCATCCATCTTAGTGTTTTAAAAAGAGGCTTGGGCAATGCAGAGGCAGCCCCCTAGGGCGTTCTAGGTGCAGTGGGCCCAGTTGCCTAAGACATGCTAATCTGCTACCATGATGCCCAACGCTTCTCTGCCCTTCGCTAGCTGCCACTTCACCCTCGGATGCCACACGTGGGCGAGAGAGATAATCTACCACGTTGCCACCCGCTGCTCTTTGTGCACACTAATCTGCCACCCTGCCGCCTTTTGCTTCCCCATCCTCGGCCGCCTGCCGCTTTGCCCACGGATGCATGTGGCCTCAGCCGCTTGCCACTCAGTTGGGTTGGGGACGGGGAGAGAGGGGAGCATATCCCTCACTTATGGAGGAGTCAAAACCCCCTCACTATAAGCGGTGGGCGGCCAAGGGCAGAGAACAGCTGCACGGGGTTAGGTTTTTTTTCTCTTTTTCAAATTATAAAAATTACAATCTCAGCCTTGGTGGCGACTAGGTGGCGACATGCTAGGAATGAGCCTGACACCTAACAATGCTTGACACCTTTTGTAACATTGCTCCATATTTCGACCATAGTAATGGTTGAACAATTCTAAGTCAGATGCCAGGACACATATACTAAAATGTATAATCATATTTTTATATGTACCGGAATGTCGCTTATATGATACCAATGTTTCTGGTAAGTGTCCAACTTTTATTAAATTTTATTGATGTATCTTATAGAACAGAGGGGGATGTCCCTATGTCTGTTATGTTTGAGTACTGTAGGATAAGTCCACGTCAATCTGCTTGCAACATGTGTTGATACTCACATTACATCTTGGTGAGGTACTTTTTTCTTTTTTTTCTTTTTTTCTTTCCCCCTTTTCTTTTCTTGTTAAGCATCCATTTAGGTATTCTCATGTAATCTATGTGTATTTTCTTTGATCTCTAAAAGTCGTCGATACCATTTATGAGACGAAAAATACAAAAGGCAGAACCTTTAAAGTAGTATCATTAACTGTGTATATTGGGTATATTGAACTACTGTATAAAGCTTAATATATAAATCTTGATATTCACTGGTAATCGTCACAATCTACAGCCCGTGTTAGTCGTCTCAGGAGGTGTTGGTAGACAAATCTTTATTTTATTAATGAACACAAAGACGAGAAGAAAGATTCTTAGAGCTTATTCTCTGAGCTTTTTGAAAACCTTGTTACTAATTCTTTTAAGGGTTTTTTGCATATCTGTCCCTTAAATCTTGCATATTTTGATATACATCCCTTAAAAATTCGTATTTGCTCACAAGTCCCTTAAATTTCAAACTTTTAACCTTAATAGTCACTTTCTCTAACTTTCTGTTAAAATCTAACGGAATGGGAATATTCCTTTAGGGTGGGGTTAATTTTCGTTGTTGGGAGGGTCTGGTTTTCCTTGGGGAGAGGAGGAGGTGCCTCCTCCCCCTCCTCGTCTGAGGAGGAGCGGCGGAACCCGAGGGGAGGAGGAGGCGCCTCCTCCCCATCCCCCTCATCTTGAGGGGGAGGGGGCGTCCTCCCCCTCGATTTTCGCCGGGGGGAGGAGGCGGCGCCGCCTCCCCCTCCTCCTCGTCCGAGTGGGATGGGAGGAGGTGTCGCCTCCCTGGGTTATCTGTGTGTGTGTGGGGGGGGCGACGTTTTCGAGTGGGGTGGGTGGGATGGGGCGGTTAATGGTTAATTAGGGGGTTTAATGCTTAATTAAAGGTAATTTCTTAATTAATTAACTATAGTCATTATTTAATCGTTAATTAATATAATTTCAGCTAACTTGAAAACGTGATGGAGGGACTATTAAGGTTAACGTTTAATATTTGAGGGACTTAAGAGTAAATACGAATTACTAAGGGATGTATATCAAAATATGCAAGATTTAAGGGACGAATATGCGAAAACCCCTTCTTTTAATAAACACTGCATATCATTCTTAGGATGAGAAGTTCATTAATGCCATATAGCATAAATCACCAAGGATCTAACAGTCGTCGGTTTCTTCATGATGGCTGCAAACCACTCTCATCCATTTAAGTGCATGTTTCTAATCTAGGGGTGCTAGAAACAGAGTGACTCAGCAAACAATACATGTTCATGGGTGATTGTCCCAACAATAGTATTTGTTAATTACACATTTTGCATTTGTATGATATATCTCAAGGGATTTCTTCTGTAATGCAGGCTTGTAAAAAGCTAGGAAAGATCGAGCTTTCTGATTGTGAGATTTATGCTTCTTGCGAACCATGCCCGATGTGCTTTGGCGCAATTCATCTTTCTCGACTAAAGGTTCCCTCCGATACTGACTGCATTTTATTGGAATTTTCATTTGCCGGCCTTAACTTTGCTTGCGTGATTCAGAGGCTGGTGTATGGAGCCAAGGCAGAAGCAGCGATAGCAATTGGGTTTGATGATTTTATAGCTGATGCACTGAGAGGCACAGGATTCTACCAGAAGGCTAACCTGGAGATAAAACGAGCGGATGGTAATGGTGCCGTTATAGCTGAACAGGTCTTCGAGAATACCAAGGAGAAGTTTCGGATGTACTGATAGACCAGAACAGTAAAAAGACCATGACTCCAAATGAGCCAAAGAATTTGGAATGGTTGGAAGCTTGAAAGTCACTTCCTGATGATGAAAGAACCAAGAAAAAAAAACTCTAAATAAGCTTCTATTATGTTGATACTCTCTGATTCTCTTTGATAACTGGCTTCATTTATAACCATCATTCTTTTAAAGAGATACTGTTTAATTCATGGTATGTATTATGTATACAGTTGGTTCTGTTATGGCGTGCTGTTTCGTTATCTTCTGCTAATTTCCTTTCAACTCTGTTTACCTCTTTAATTCCAGCTGTTCTAGGAAAATAGCATGTTGCTCTGAAACCCCAGATGACATTATTATGTGCTTTACTTTTGATTGTTCTAAACTTGATAATGTATGCAACATAATAGATTACAGGGGTTCCTTACAATGTGCTAATCTGATAGATCCTGAAACTATACCGAAATTAGTATGCTGGATATCACCAAACACTGCGATTTGGCCACTGTTTGTGCACATGCATGCATGTCTTCTCGGATATGACTGATCAAGACAGAGTACGTGTTGTGAGTTCATACAGACTAGGCAGCAAAATATTTAGAGTTCAATGCACATCTCACAAAGCATAGACAAGCTCATACCTAAGTTTGTCATCTGATCGTCGTTCGTCGACAAGTTGATCAAAACATGGACAAACCGCATTAGCGGATTAGACAAGTCTGAATGCATATGCCTTTAATTTGCCGAAGGTTAATACTGAAGTTCAATATGTTACTTGTTTCGCATGACTATGCATTCTTTGATCTTTGGCATTGTCTAAGCATCCATAAGGGCTCCATACAAAGCTAAGTTATGCAGGGAGCAATTTAAAGCATTCATGGAGCCGAACAGAACAAGAATTTTGCTACTGGCCGCGGATCCAATGAAAATTTAAAGCATTCATGTAGCATTCATGTACTTGTGTTTATAGGAGAACAAAGGCGTCAGAAGTCCCGTGGACGTCACCCCCCGGGTTGGGAGGAGGACGCCCCGTCTTTCCCCTGATGCCTAAGTCAAGCGAGGCTGTAGGAGGAAAGGAGGTATATGACGTACATTAGCTCGAGTGTGGCGGCGCATGAGATGAGCATGTGCGAGCCCATGGCCATGGAGGTATTCTAGGGGTTTGGAGGCGTTAGATTCCATAACTTACGGAGGAGAGGTTCTTCAGCTTATACAGGGGTCAATAGATGTTGCCAAGTGTATCAAAGTTATGGGCATCGACATGCAGCCGACTTCGCGCAGGGGAAGTGGTCTGCAAACAAGAGGCCCTTCCTCATGTCCACTTTTCATTCCTCCTCCCATCCACCCTTATGCCGTTGCTGGTGCAACTGCCACCTCCTCAGGTGATGGCAACATTGAAAAATCTTTATCTGTTGGTTTGTGTATTTAATGTCAAAAGCCAATAATTCGATTATTTGAATCTTTACTAATGCATGCCTGAAGCAACATACCATGGGGCAGTGAGAATCTCAGCCAAAAAAATACATCTGAACGTATTTTTCGCCCACAAAAATGCAATTATGTAATTTAGGTATGAGGATTACTCTTTTATTTGGCACATTTCTTTACAAATTATGGTACAATATAACCTGTTGATGCATTCTAAGTTATCAACTGCAATTCTTTCGATTCATCATTGGCATGTTATGGCTCTCTTTCTGCTGCAATAACTTGCAAGGCGCACGACCCATCTCTAGGTTCGATATCAGAAAGCCACCTTCACATACAGTTCTCGGGTAGCTCTTGAAGCAGAAGAGATCTTAGGATGATGCCGCTTTAGCTGCACCGACAGCGTTGGCATCGTTACCGGCACCCTTCTTTCCATCTTTTCTGCGCGACTTCTCGCCTCGCTCCTGATTTTTCACCATTACTGGTTGGAACTGAAAGAAACGAACCAGCATCCCATGAGAAAATATGTTTAAATTTCAAAATATCTATGACCGAGGAGACCTCAACATATAAAAGCATTATGATGAAACAAAATTTCCAGAAATACGTTGAGATTTGATAAACTATATGCAAAGCTAAATAATGAATATTTCCCATCATCAGAAGTAAAAAATCGCCTAAGACTTGTATATTAAAGGTTATCCCACATTAATCAAGATATGGTCCCAGAAGTATCTTTGCAATGTTAGGACAACAACATATTACTTTTGCGATGTTAGGACAACCGCATGCTACTTTGTGGATATTAGCTAAAAAAATCGTGAAACCTAATTTGCTCCAAAAGAAGGAACCTCTGTTAGAGTCTTAGGTCCAATCACATTTAACTATATATCCATATCTAAAACTAAACTCCATCATGTTACCTGTTGTCTCTTTTCCTTTCTGAACTTGGGTGTTTGTAAACCAAATTCGAGCGATAATTTCAATAATATCAACCTTGAGTCGCATTTGGGAAGTGCCAAACCAGGAAGCCAAATCTTTTAAAGATCAATCACATGTCTCAACTTGAAACTGCGCTCAATCACATACTAACAAACATATGCCACGATACTAGTGAGTGTCTCCTGTCTCGTCGGGAGCTTAACAAGTATTTTTGAAACTTTGTTCATAAGACATGTATAACTATCTCACCCAACAGCAGTTAGCGGGCAGTTAACGAGTATGCCTGATTCCTTGCCATAGCACGCCTGAACCCTTGTCCATAGAACATCTGCTTTTCTCACCTACTAGTAGTGTGAACATTTCACAACTATTACCAACTATGTAAATTTGATTTAATTAGCTTTAGCACCCATAATGACATAGATTTGTGTTTTAATTTTCTCAGAAGTCTTCACCGTAAACTCTGATTCCACTTGTTAGTATAAAGGCATATTACATTGTGTATATTGACTAAATCATCGTGAAACCCAATTTAACCCAAAAGATGAACCCCTTATTAGAGTCTCAGGTCCAATCATATTTAAATATATATTCATCTCTTTTATTTTTCAGTATAGGACTAAACTCCACCATTTATCATTTACCTGTTGTTTCTTTTCTTTTGTTAATATGGGTGTTTGTAAACCAGATTCGAGTCACAATTTCAACATGCTACCGCATTTCTATAGATAATTTCCACGATTGTGGTTACGCGCCTCTTTCTTCATCTAAGATATGAGTTTCTAAACTTACATGCATACAACAAAACAACATGATGCATTGACCAGTGTGTGGAGACAAACCTGGTAAATAGAATAAATGACATTTCTTCGGATTTGTGCCATCATTTCTAAGAAAAGATTATAGCCTTCAAGCTTGTACTCAATCAGCGGATCTCGCTGTGCATATCCTCGTAGGCTCACAGCTTGTTGTACAAACTTGATGGCTTGCAGGTGTTCCTTCCATAGTCGATCAATGTTGCTCAGAACAAGGAATCTCTCTGCTTCCTTCATCAGTCCAGGAGCTTCTTTCTCCACCATCTCCTGTGACAGTCAGAAACGTTAAGCATAATGGATACGGTAAATATTAGATTAAAAAAGAAAATGATTCATGATTGCCAAAGGCAATGGTGTATGGACAGTTCACATCTGATGAAAATAATTTTGTTAACACACTAACAAATATATTTCATTTTCCAAACAGCACTATTAGACCATGATCAGAGATCTCATTGAGAGTTAAAACTGGTATTGCATAGTTTTGGTTGAAACACTCTAACTTAAAAACTTAAGCAAATAAGTAAAATCCCAACTTTCAATTTTAGTTCTTTGCTATTTCTATTCTTTATGATGTACGACTATTTTTCTTAACAGCCCCTCAAACTACATGTATTCACTTTGAGATTGTAAAATAAGAACTAACAAAACTGATCTACTTGTACTTAAAAGAAGAAATTAATTCATGTATACAGAAGAAAGAACTAAGCAAATTAGACTAGATTTAGAGTGAGATGGAGAATAATTTAGACTGCTGACTGTGATATAATATTGGAACGGAATAGAACAGGATCAGAAGGTCCTATTGTTAGTTAAACTGGTTAAGGCATAACCCAGGCTGAAACACTCTAATTCAAAATGTTAACCTAATATGTAGATGCTTAACTTTTGATTTATATTCTTCACTTTTTCCATTGTTTTTAAGGTGGTACTATATTTCTTGACAGACACGAAGATGATCTCTAAAGTAGTAATTCACCATTTTCTGAAAGTATGCCTCCCGTCCGCGGTAGCGAAGGTACTCCCGCAATTCCTCATAGCTTGAGCATTTACTTCGCAACAATTCTGGTGTCAAATCTTTCAACAGATAGCAGTACCTGAAAAATAGTAAAGCAATGAAGAGCATGGTGGGGAAGTTAAATTGATCGTCAAGAATGATGATTATGATGGTAATGCAGAGCAAAAGAAAGTAAATCTGAAGCCATACAGTGTACTGATACAAGCATTCTATGGTTGCCCACATCAACAGGTGAAAATTCATAGTGGACCCTACAAAACATTTCACTTACTGTTGAAGTTTTGCAATAAGTTTATCAAGATCCCAGCTTTCCTTTGGAACATCTGGACCAATATTGGCCTGTAACAAGAAGCCACCACGACAATTTAGGTATTGCTATTGACAGTTTGACACATATTTCAACATTGACTACCAACCGTGATGCTGAAGGACATGAATTAGCAAGTGATGTGAGTGGTGAGGTTCGAAATCCATATTACCTCTAGGATATCATCCATAGTCAGCTCTGCATATTCCACAATAACAGATTGGAGATTATCAGATTCAAGGGCCCGCCTTCTTTCTGTGTACACCCGATCACGTTGGCTGTTCAATACCTCATCGAATTCAAATAACTGCTTCCGGATATCAAAGAAGTAGTTTTCCACCTTCCTTTGAGCCTCATCAAGTGCCTTTGTCAGCATTTTTGATTCAATTGGAAGGTCTTCAACTCTGAAAGCTCTCATCAAGCCCTGCACTTGGCATGGTTAACAGTGGTTTAGCAAGAATCAGAGGCATCTATATATATTCAAACACATGCATACAAAAAATACATATATCGACAATATACAGAGATCGGCACAAGTATTCTTTTCTGGCTATAATTACTCCTTCGTTGTCCAATGCAACTCCCCTGTGTCTACGGTTTAACAGCCCCCCCCCCCCCCCCCCCCCCCCCCCCCAAAAAAAAAAAAAAAAAAAAAAAAAAAAACCAAAAAAAACCAAAAAAAAAACCCGCAGCAAAGATAACCAAAAAAAAAGCCCAGGAGAATCCTGGGATGTTGCTCGTTGGCTTCCGAAGCTTAAATTATTTGTTTGATCTTTACAGCTAAGATGGCCTTGATTCTCTTGTCAATAAGGTTAATTTTTGGGCAGGTCATTCAGAAAAGGGGGGGAGAGAAAGATGCAGAAGGTTTGGGCAGATCATTGAGAAAAAGGGGCGGGCTGATGGAATATGCAATAAATGGTTGTTCAGTTTTTCTCAGGCTTGGTTTTAGCATTGAATCGATGCCTTTAGTTCTTTTGTGATGGAATATGGGTATATGGTTGTCCATAATTCAGTTGTCAACGTTTTCGGACACTTAACTTGAAAATATTATGTTCACGGATGTATATATCTTATGGGTGCACCCTTTAGATTTATCATATGTTCAAAAAATACAAATTAAATATAGAATATGTGTCAAGTGAACTCGATGTAAATTAAATTGTTTAAGATTTTCAGTTAAGAAAAAAGATCTGCAGGAACATGAGCATAATTACTCCTTCGCTGTTCAATGCCCCCCCCCCCCCCCCCCCCCCCCCCCCCGCCCCCCGCGGCGAAGAAAACAAAAAAAAAGCCCAGGAAAATCCTGGGATGCTGCTCGTTGGTTACCGAAGCTTAAATTATTTGTTTGGTCTTTACAGCTAAGATGACCTTGATTCTCTTGTCCATAAGGTTAATTTTTGGGCAGGTCATTCAGAAAAGGGCGGGGGGGGGGACGCAGAAGGTTTGGGCAGATCATTGAGAAAAAGGGGCGGGCTGATGGAATATAAATGGTTGTTCAGTTTTTCTCAGGCTTCGTTTTAGCATTGAATCGATGCCTTTAGTTCTTTTGTGATGGAATAGGGGTATATGGTTGTCCATAATTCAGTTGTCAACGTTTTCGGACACTTAACTTGAAAATATTATGTTCACTGATGTATATATCTTATGGGTGCACCCTTTAGCTTTATCCTAGGTTCAAAAAAGACAAATTAAATATAGAATAAGTGTCAAGTGAACTCGATGTAAATTAAATTGCTTAATATTTTCAGTTAAGAAAAAAGATCTGCAGGAACATGAGCATGATGGCCAACCGTTGCAGAAATACACAATCAAAGCATGATGATATGTAAAGAATCACGAGTCTTAGAAATAATAAAACAAGTTCCGCTGAAAGCAGTATCACTAAATATAATGGCAATAGTTGCCTTCTCCTATAAAAAACTTCAATTAGGAGAATATTACAACTCACGTTTTTAGGTAGACTTTAGCGAATACTAAAACTTTAGCACCCTGGATTAACTGACCAGAGAGAATGCTAAGATCATGAAATATCTAAAGATGAATATGCTTCCACTATTAAATAATTCCGAAATTTGATATAAATTTCTCCAAAACAGTTTTAAATGCTCCTTTAATAAAGGGATATATAAGTATAGCCCAAGTAATATTGCAGTAAAATATGAAGGAGTAGAGCATCCATACTAGGATAAAACAGATTAAAATTTTAGCGTTAATGCATCCCCGGATATTTGCCTTAATTGAAAATAATGCGCTGTGAAGGATAAAAAAAAGAAAACCTATAAAAAAGCATAGCTAATCATCAGATTCATGCAACCGCCCTAGGTTGAAACCGACACAAATTTTAAGAACTGCCATTAGTCCATAACAACATAATTTATCTTCCTAAATCCAGTTCAATTGCCAAGGTGATGCTATTAGGTTTTAATACAATGCACTGAAGTTCCCGAAAGCTGGATTAAAGCAGTACATATGCACATGATCAGTTTCACCATATGCAACTTTTTCTGGTCGCTTCTTCAAAAGTATCTCAAAAGTGAAACAACAAGAAAGTACATATATATTAGGAATTATGAGACAATTTTTCAGAACCTGTATTCGGTCTCCACCAAAAATCCGAAAGATGTTGTCTTCTAGACTAAGAAAGAATCTTGAGCTTCCTGGATCCCCTTGTCTGCCACTTCGACCTCGAAGCTACATAATAACATACTTTGACAAAATAATTACTGGCAGTAAACAAGAAAAAGAACAAATAACGTTTTGTTTAGTACATGAAAAAAGACTGCAGAGTAAGGTCGAAACATTGAAAAATACATTTGTAAATAGTTTAAATGCTTCAATTTCTGTTGGCATAAGTCATGAAGAAATCCTGACCTGATTATCTATTCTACGTGATTCGTGGCGTTCTGTTCCCACTACATGAAGTCCACCTGCCGAAACAACCTACAAATTGTTGGGGTGAGCAACTATTGTGACCTATGCAATGACTATCAATTTGAAAACAATTTCTGGCCATATGGAGAGAACCTTCTTTCTTTCCTCCTCCGTATAGACCTTATATTCAGCAACCATTTTTTTGAATGCCTCCCTCAACTTTCCAATGACCTCATCTTTAATAGGTCCCTGCCATGCAGACATCAATATTTAGTATTTTGCAGTTGAATATTTGTGAACTATACTACAGTTCTCTGAAAATTGAAATCTATGCAAAAATATATACAAGTTTTTGGTCCTTGAAATGACAAATAAAATAATACATTCGAGAAATCAGATTGTTTGGTTCTCTGCGCAATATCAAGGACTTGGCGAAATAGCTAACTTTAATTTTTTTTTATATCAGTATATTTAGTTGAAGACAAAGCAACTAGAGGCTTTCAATCTAAAAAACCATGGTAACAATACACTAAACATGGAGTGCAGTCCTGCATTTAGTCAGCTATTCATATGTCATATGACTTTTTTCCTTATTATTTTTCTTCTTTTTGTTGGATGGTGTGTGCAAGGTTAGAGAACGGTTTTGGTTTTCAGTTTTGATCTTTCAGAAAATTTTAAGTTTTGGGCCGTTCACCGGTATCGGTTGTTTTGGAGTTTTGTTTCGTTTCGCTTGTTTCAACAATTTAGGTTCGGGTATAGGTTTCGGTTTTTGATAGTTTTTAATATGCATATACACATAATTACATATTATACATATAGTTATACCAAATTTTTATACACACATCACTGATAATAGATGCTAGATATATAATTGTATAAAATTTTTAGGTGAAACTTCTTTAGGATCCATGTCAGATCTTTATAATTTTATTACTATAAAATAATAACAGGACATGAGATGAGGGAGCATGTGCGAGCATGAACTGGCCCCATGATACAAAAATATAAATCAAAAGATAAAAAAATCTCATCCCAAATCATTATAACTGGGTTGTAGTGTAGAATAGTAAGGTGAATAGCAATATTGCATTTGATCTGACTCAAAAAATGATATTAGCATATTATCATATGTGGAGTGCCAACTCTGCTTGATAATAGGCATGTCATGACCTCCTTGATTACTAGACTGCTAAATAATACGGGAACCGCACAAGTCTCCATAAATATCAATGTCTACACTATATGTTATAACTATCATGACTGTCAATATAATTCATGCATGACAGGATTATCATAACCTCTTATAATTATTAAAACGTCTATATCCAAGATGATCAGATTGTCTATCATAGGCATCATTCAATATTCATTCTCTTTTCTAATGTTTATCATCATCTCCACTCATTCAAATGAGTTGTATCATAAGCATGATCCCAACTTTTTATAGTAGCATGATTATATTATGAAGCATCACAACCTCTATCAATGGGATCTTTATTTATCAGGAGACGAATCATCGCTTTTTCACTGAACAACTGCTTTCTTTTGCTCGTAGGTTAGATTCACATGGCTTTGACTTGATTATGTCTTATTACTTTTTGACCGGGTCCACTTCTGCAAGTGCTCGTTCATCCTAGAATTGTCTTTGTCATCGAGCAGCGTGTCGATTGTCTCCCTAGTTCATTCCACTAATGGATCATCCTCGTAAAAAATTTGATCTAAGTCAATTCGTTTATCTTCAATTGTTCTGCTCTTGTAGTATCTCTCTCAGCCACATGTTATAATACAATAACCCGACTTTTAATATTTTTCATTGTTAATATACTCACGAATGTTATGTGAATGAGTGAGAATACGGTTCAATTTCGTTCACAATCAGAAGTGAGCATGTGATTTAAAACATGCATAGCCAAACATGTAAATTTTAGAACTTACTTTTTCCAGATGACCAATATTTAGTTATAAAAGGTCTCTTGGTTAGAAAATCTAAAACAGTTCATGACAATTCATGACAACATATAACGAACTAAACTTCTTATATATATGTGAAGTGACCTACTTTGTTACCATACCTATCTTTTGGAAGCTGAGATACCAATTTTTATTATGAATATGAGTATCTGAAAAACCATTTATTTCTCCATATATATCAAGTTGTTTTGAAATGTCTGACTCCAACCTCACAACCACATGTCTAAATCGACTAGTATCTCATTATCATTTGTTACAATGATGGACTATAGGAAACAAAGAATTTAAAAAATATCCTGCAATCGAATTATAGCATGTAAATAAATGTTCTATCACATTAAGTTTACCTATAAAGATAAAAAATATAATAATTACCTTCGGCATAAAATTTTGA